>JAYJLX010065830.1:0-27807 GCA_036873525.1 Chalinula nematifera | reverse complement strand
CTTTCTTGCTTCCTCATACCAGTCCCGCTTGTTTCATTACTTTTGTTGGGGGTCTATGCCTCTCTCATTCCTACTTTCTTTTCTTTTTTTGAAGAAAATTTTTAACTATCTTGTTTTGTTTATTAAATTCACTAGAAATTCATGAGCGTCCTCTTCAAAGCCTTCTTCCCAGTCAGGCATTATATCTATTAAACATTATGATGGCAGAAAGGGACTGTACTCAAGAAAATATTATTTAACCATCTGTTACATACCAGACATATTGTGATGGAGTTCTTGGTGACACTGATGTTTCACTTGTTTTTGTTAAAAGTAATAATTTGTTCAATATGCATGTAATACACTGCTGTTTCCCAGCGCATGATCCTAACTCTTCAACTATTTGGAGAATGCAAATTGTATCGGCAATTACAGAAACTTTTGTACCACTACCTACACTGATATATAGTAGTATCACTTACTTTCACCATGGTGGTTAATCATAATAGAAGCAATGCATGGCTGATGGAAAAACAGTTGTAATACACTGCTTGCAAAACACAAGTTGCCTAGGTTGTTTAAACCAGTTCCAGGTATTGAAAGATTACACATCTTTGATGTTTCTGTCCAGATTGAAAATCGAGTATCTCATAAGATACCAAGGTTCAGTAAGTATTGCGCCGCAAGCGCGCGCAATATCGCGCTAGCGCTCAGAGCTACGCTAGCTGCCAGATCTCCTACGCATGCGTGTATGAATCCATGGAATAGCTGAGTCAGCAATGGATGCTAATTTTCTCCGGCTAGCCCCACTAGAGAGTTGTATATTGGCCATATTTCCATGGTACATATAATATATTCTATAGTTAACAAAAGCAGGGATGATATGAGGGAAGATATGAGAAACAGGGAAAATATGCCATATCTTCCCCGCTTTTCAGGAATATATGGCCTATATCTTCCCTGTCAATACATTGATGTTTTTGCTAACTATGGTATATAATTTTATAATATATCAGGCTTGGGGTAGTATTTGTATTTAGTCGTATTTATATACTTCGTAAAAGTATTTGTATTTGTATTTGATACAAATACTTTTTCTTAAAACTCTCTTAGTGTCAAACATGTAGTAGTTAGCAAATACAGCACGAGAGGCGTGGTTGAGAAAGCCATACAGCATGAGGCGAAGCCGAGTGCTGTATGGCTTTCGAGACCATGCCTCGAGTGCTGTATTCAAGCATGTGCTTTACATTTACGGTTTTATTATAATTATACTATCATTTTATGCTTAATGCATGTGAGTCCTCACCTCTTGAAAAAAAGGTCTATAGTACACAGCCATTGTGCTTCAACAAATGTTTACTATAGTACATGTATGTTTACTGTAGTACATGTATATAATGAGTTAACAGCTGACTTGTGGTTAGCCACAGGTCAACCCAAGTAGACTAGAAAGATTATTTTAAAATGCCTTTGATGCTTTTAAAAAAAATTTCATTTAAAAATTTGTGGTGGGTAACTAGCAACCCCCACTCTAAATCCGCCACTGCTTGTGTGAGCGTTTGTGTTAGTATCTGCGTGAGCGTTCATGTGATCGCTCGTGTTAGTGTCTAGATCTTTGGATTTTGTTTGCCTAGCGTCATGATTCAAAGTTTTTTGAGCTTTAGTTTTCAAGTTGTCTTTCGTTTCTGCGAGTGTTTGTGTGAACGTTTGTGTGAGTGTTGAACAATCGCTTAACCTCAAGGTGTTCTGTATCAACCACAAACTGTTCTGTATGAATATGTGGAACGGCTTTATATAATAAGTGTTCTGTATGGCCAATACGGAGTCTTTGATCCGCCCACTTGAAATACTCCAATATATAATACAGAAATGGTCCAGCAGAACATATGTCAAGTCAGGTCCAGCTATTGTATGATATTGTATGATAAACGCACATGTGAATAGAGTAAAGCTATATGTACATGTATTTGTGGATGTATTTGAAATACGCTTTTAAAGTATTTGTATAAAAAATGAGCAGCCCGTGAGTGTATATTAGTTTGTAACATTAATTATATTCATAGAATATTTTTAACACCCAGAAGGTCTAAAAGAAACCACTGCTCTTTAAAAAAATGTCAGCTACATGAGCTATGTAAACATGGGCGGCTGCAGGATTTCAGTACTAGTCGGGCAATTAGATTGCGCGCCGATTTTGGCCACACCCACTTTTAATCGCGCGTATTTTAATGCCTGAGTTATGGCAGATTCTTGATTTTGAACCTCGATC
Source organism: Chalinula nematifera (assembly GCA_036873525.1). Lineage (NCBI taxonomy): Eukaryota > Metazoa > Porifera > Demospongiae > Haplosclerida > Chalinidae > Chalinula > Chalinula nematifera. Next base: position 25,559 of record JAYJLX010065830.1, on the reverse strand, counting down.
TTGAATGATTTATACTGAATTAAGGTGAAATTTGTCCATCCAGATCCTTGCTACTCTTTGATCTGGCATTGTTTGTCATAAAGCCAGCAAAAAAGACTGCTTCAGGTTAGAAAATTATTTCAGTTGGACGTTTTAGGTCGGGCACTGCCCGACTATGCCCGACCCTGCAGCCGCCTATGTATGTAAAGGCAGTATCATGTGGAGAGATCATAACATCCTGATGAGCTATACTGCCATGCATGCATGGTCACTGTCAACCGTTTAATGTCACAAACTGTACTTATACATGAATTACTGTAACATACATATACATAACACATGCTTACCTATCTCAAAAAAGGAGTAATATTCCTCAGGCCATGTGGATAGCTCACTGGATGTAGATTGCACACTATCAATATTCATCGTTTCACTCTATATAAAATTAGAAATATACACACATGCATACATGGCCTAGATGACATCATTACTTTAAAGCCGATATGCAATTATTGCTATATATGTGTAGATTATATGCTGCAATAATTAAAAAAATTATTTCCTGTATTCATGTGCATGCAGAGGTGCAACATATGGTCATGGCAGGAATTCAATGTTCAATGCATGAATTGCGTAATATTCATTAGTATTATAGATAGGAGCCCTTACTTGAGCATTCTGCTCCAAACAGGATAAGCCACCAGATTCCAAATGTGATTCTGACGAGATATATATAGGAGACTCATGAGAACTCTGTGATGGTTCTTCTAGTATACAATAAACATATCATTATAAACCATGCATGCATGCATCATTTATGTGAATACAGTGCTGTACTATCTAGTAGTACAATTCAAATTCACAATTCTCATTAACTCTCGAATTTCGTTATCATCCAAAGGTTGAAGTGTTTCTGGAACAACAACTGTACCTACTATATCTTCTTCAGGTAATGGTCCACCTTCTTCCACTCCAAAGTCCTCAGAAACCATATCAGGATCATGATTTTCTTGTATTATACTGTTCAGCCATATTTTCCTTGGTGACCAATTTCTTTCAGTTCGAATGGGGTGTAAATTCCATGCTTTTGCGAAATTCTGTAAGCTAGAATTCAATAGTGGTAGAAAGACACAGTGCAGTACAAACAGATCTACTTCTGAATCGACATCTAGCAAACCACTTGCTTCCATACTGTAAAATAGTTCATGATATGTTGAGCAAACGCAACGGTAAACATCACCGTTCAATGCGTTGAACTGATGAGCGAGCGATGTGGTTTCTTCTCCCAATTCCTTTCTCGCTTACCATGTATGTACATACAAGAATTTTTTCTCCACCTTTATCTGATCTTACTCTACTCGGCATACCTCTATGGCACCTTTGAAAAGGGCAAACACAGTTTCTGATGTATTGTTTGTAGTAGCAGACAGATAGACAACGACCCTGGAATAGCCATTAATACCACCATGTATGATGAATCGCCAACGTAGAAGACTGTGATGGCCATCGATATGCCACAAACTGTTGGCTTTAGGTACTGAGTAGGATCGACGATGTATAGCTGAATGCCATCTCAAAGCACTTTTAATTGGGTCCATACTTTCCCGTATCCTATAACGCTGCACAGATTCCTTGTTGCTTTAAAAACGAAGAAATCATGACTTGGCCACACTGGGGATACTCTTGTTGCTGTCTCTGAATATGAGTATCAAGTTCTTCATCAGATATATCAGAAAATCTGTTCGTTGATACATGCAACTCAGACAGTCTTCTCCTACTTACATGAACAGCATCAGCAACTTATTGCCATGTAAATCCTGCTGATCTGAGTAATTCAACTTGGTCAATATTTATTAAAGCTTTTGGACGGCCTTTTTGGCCAGATCTGGAAATCATCAGGAAGGGTGTGACATGAATAGCAAGAGTAGTACATTCATTCTCGCTACAAATAGTCTGTCGAAGCATTCTGATTGCCTCCTGACGCATACTTGAATATTCCTGTCTATACATTCCTGAGTTATCAATCAGCTGCATGGCTTCTTCAAGTGTTGCTATACAGTTTTCCAGTCTATTTAAAAAATAATCGTGAACAGAATCATCCTGAAAACTGATCCTTCTACTCTCAGCAAATAGTTGCTGAATTGATTCAATAAATTCTGAAGCAACCTGCCAAACAAAATAATTATTAAATACACTAATTATACATAGATTCTGTTCTAAACCATCTGCCCTAGTAAACTCGAGTAAACTAACCAACAATCTATCAGCCATGCTTTTGGCAGTAACCCTAACCACGCCCTTAACAGCCCCGCCCATATAGAGAAATGGGCGGGTACTGGGTGGTGCTGGTGTGTGGTAGTCGTTGCAGTGATTTTGGTGAAATATAGTATAGTATGCATAAAGTGTATATGGGGGCACTAAATTACTTTAAAGCGACATATCAAGCATTCTCGATCTCATGCTGCCGGCGCGGCCTGTGTCATGCATGGATCGGGGAGGGTCGGTCGCTTGATCCAAGTTAAACCATCGCTCGATCCAAGCTAAACCATCGCTCGATCAGTTATGGATCGCTCCATTATACTAAAACACAGAGCGGTTTGCAGAAAATACGGAATAACACAATCGCTCGATTTTTGCCAGTGTTAGTCGTATTTTAATTTTTGAAACAAACGGCTTGCCATATGGTTCAACCAACTGACTCAAAAAGATTCTTTTAACTGCTGGCGTATGCAAACATAACATAACAATAATCATTGTGCCTTTTGAGACTGTTGGTAATCATAGTAGCTATGTTATTGCTCATGTTTAGTTTTTGGTAAAGTATGAAATTTATGTTATTTTGAATCATTTAATTCAATTGATCTTTTATCGTAGTGGTACTAGTACTTATTTTTGATAGTCTTTACTGTGATTATATTGCTACACACAAGACATTATACTTATGCATGTACACTGAAATAAACTTAATACCGACTGATTTTATGAATGTGGTCATGAAAGCCTATATAGTGATGCAGCATGCATGTATGCTATAAATTTGCTTGGTGTTCATGTAATTTATTCTAACCGTAGACAATACTAGCAAATCCCATGAATCGAAATCTAGCAGGTCTGAGTGGGAAAAAAAGAGAACACTAGTACAAAGTCTATGTGAAAGTGCGTTAGCAACTTTCATAGTAGGAATGAGTGTGGTTTTTTGGGTTTTGGGGGGTTTTGTCAGCTCCAAAACTACCATAAAACAAGCTTGAATGCAAAATAAATTTAAAGAACTGTAAAAACTGGTCCAGAATGCACCTTTACAACTTGCAAATTACAGATTCATAAAGTCCTGAAAAAAACGCCTGATTTTTTCTTTCTTCTTTCTTCTTCTTCTTCTTCTTTCTTTCCACGCACCTAGCATCTTTTTAAATCAATCGAAGTTCTTGAAGCATACACAAAATAAACGCCTGAATCAGCCTTTGGGTAGTCTCGAGAAGCAAAAAGTACCCATGAACGATTTGCACTAAACACAGCAAGGAGACCGAAAATCTTCAATCCGCCATTTTTAAAAATGTGCGCACGTAAAGGGGTGTGGTTTCAATTAAAGTATTTAATTAGTTTAATTAATAAACATTAGTATTTCTATTACTGTCTTATAAAAAAAGTATTGGAAACAAGATAAATAAAAATTTTCTTCAAAAAAAAAAGAAAAAGTAGGAATGAGAAAGGTGCAGACCCCCAACAAAAATAATGAAACAAGCGGGACTAGTATGAGGGAGCAAGTAAGACGATAACATTGACTACTATCCTACAGTGAATTGCAAATTTTCGCAATTAATGCACAGTATAGGATAGTAGTCAATGTTATCGTATTCCTTGCTCCCTCATACCAGTCCCGCTAGTTTCATTACTTTTGTTGGGGGTCTGCACCTCTCCCATTCCTACTTTTTCTTTTTTTTTTTGAAGAAAATTTTTATCTATCTTTTGAATATGAACTATGGTATATGTATACGATCCAGTCAATTGCGGAATTTTTTTTCTATAGCATTGGCTACTGGGAATCCCACAGCCAAAGTTTATTATAATTTTCTACCTGGATTAAAGTTTGGCCGTCCTTCAACATTTAGCACTGATGCTTTATCTCGTATTCTGGAGTGTGCTGAAGAGATAGATTTTATTTGTAAGCTTTTGATTAATATTTGTAGAAAATAAATTATATTCTCATAAGGGTTTAATCCGTATACTAGCAGAAGTACTTCAAGCAAGTATTAATTTTGGAACAAACGGCGCACCATATTATCCAGGCCACCAGACTATACGCTTCTAGCCAACTGTTTCATTTTGGTTATGGCCATCATGTAGGAATTTGACGATGGCGGTTCGACCAGTGTTGGGAATGATGACTCTGTCTCCCCATAGCACACAGGAGTCCTGCATACTTAATTCGTGCTGTCAATCTTTGTACAATCCTTATTTGTGTTGTGTTCCCACTCCGGCTGTATGAGTCTTAAAACTCGAGATAACAATGGATCAACAAATTCGTCTTCAGTACTGTGTAGGGATTTCATCACACCTCACCAGGTGCACTGGTTTTGTCAACTCTCACTGGTAGGGGTAGTCCACATCTGCATTAGTGTATTTTTGTCAATGTTTGATCTTGTAATCATGGGCTGCCAGTATCAGTGCCCATCTTGCTGATGCGGTATCGGTTTATTTTGTCCGAACAGGTATTGTAATGGTTTATGGCCAGATATGATGATAAAGGTCTTCCATGTAGATGAACTTTTTGATCTCCTCTTTGTCTGGGTTTTCAGCAATGAAAAGAGTTCTGCTAGCAAATGCGATCGATTTTTCTGCATTGTTTCCCGATATCGCTGCCCACACTCCATATGGTCACAGAATAGTAAGAGGGGTTTCTTCGGGTGAGCACTTGTGTATAAGTCAGCTGCTTCTTTGCTTCCATAAAACCATCATTCTGACGTTTTCCCGAAGTCCATTTCATTCCTTCTTTATAACAGCTCCTTGAGTGATGATAGCTAGGAGGTTCTATAGTTTAGGCATGAACTTTCGATAGTAGTTTATAGTTCCTTGGAATTGTTAAACTTCCCTGGGAGTGGGTGCTTCTTGTAGCGCTTCAAGCTTCTCCATGCTTCGGCTGAGTCTGAGGTACTGAATATACTGGGTAACATGAATTTTGACTTTGAACAATTTAAACAGAGCCCCACTTCCTGCTCAGGGTCCAGTTCAAATTCTGCAATTGTGGCCAGTGCTATCGAAAACTATTAACAATTAGTTGATTTTTTTTAATAAACAACCTCATCACTCCACTCCAGTCGGGTTTTTGTGCAGGTTTTTCAACTCAAAAATTCGTGGGCTATGGGTAATGAGAGGAAATATGTTGGTGTGGTTTTTTTGGATATTGTGGAAGCATTTGATTGTATTGTGTTAATTCCTTTTTATGGCATAAGTGGTAAAGAGTGGGTCAAGGACTATTTGAGTAATCGTCGAAAAAGTTTTCGTGTGGGTAACAATGTTTCTGCTTCATCTCCTGTATCTATTACAAGGGTCTCCCTTACTATTTATGTTATACATACCATCTGTTGTTCGCTTTTCTGAAATACTGATGACACGGAAATCCACTATTGTAGTGATGACCTTCATATTAGACTACAGGAAGACCTTAACGGAATTGGTAACTGCTTATCTACAAATCGTCTTTGTGGAATTTCACTAAAATCTGTTTTCATGCTGGTTGGTAGTAAGTGGGGAAAAACCTTCTTTCTCTGAATAATCAACAATTAGTGTGTGTTGAAAAGACAAAATATCTTGGTTTATGGATTGATTGCTTTCCTCTTTGGGAAGATCATCTGTCAGCCAGATCAAAGATATATGCAATAGATCGATTAAAGCCATGAGATTACACAAGGTATCCCATTTATGACTATAGTTCAATTGTCTATTACTCCTATTCAGTTGTGTTGTCTCGGAAACTGAATAAATTTCATCTACACGCATTGGTATATAGCAGAATCTTGGTTATCTCTGCCATCAATTGGACAAGAGTATTTGATTAGTGTTCAGATATACAAAATATTAAATAACCTATGTCCGGTATATCTTAATGATGTTGCTAACGAAAAGAAGGCAGCGGTATTTCTCACTGTGATAGGTACCAGTATGTATGTATTGTTGCATGATTTTTGTGCTCCAGCCAAACTTGATTTCCTAGTTGGAAGCTCAAAGGTCATTTCGAGCCTGAGCCCAGTGTGATTGCGGAGCGTTACTATTTTTGTAAGCTAATCCAACGTCCCTCGGAGAAGGTAGCCGAATTCATGGCTGATCTATGTCGTTTAGCAACACGGTGTACCTTTGGTGACAAGCTAGAGGAGAATATCCGAGACCAAGTAGTGTGTTGACTTTGTGATAACGCAACTACGCAGTTTCTGCTTTTGCAAAAGGATCCTGACCTAGCTACCGTTATTCAGATGGCGAGAAACAGCAGCCAAGGACAGCACTTTGATTCGAGTGGGCAAAGTCGAAGAGTCGTCGTATAAAGATTCCCATGTGGAAATCAAGACAGTGAGTGGGAAATGATCTACCTGTTACTGTTGTGGAAAATGAGGACACCTTTCTGATCGTTGTAAATTCTACGTACCAAATAAAGGGCGTATCGCATGAGGGAAGGAGAGGAAGAAAAAATACAACCCCGGTGGAAATACCCAAGGAAAGATTCGACGTAATGATTTGAAGAACATGGAAATAGCTGTTGATTCGGATCTGGACAATTTTGTCACTTGGTGGTCAACCTCACCAATAACTGTAATTGGAAGGTATTACCACATCTATGGAGCTACGTACGGGAGCTGCTGTCTCCTTAATCTCGACCTCCACTTAACAGCGTTTGTTTCCTCGAGCAAAGTTACAATCGTCATCGTTGATACTACACTGCTGAACCAATTCAAGTTGTGGTAACCATTGAGGTATCCACAGGCCAATTAAGTCCTGGGTCAGGCTCAACAGCCAAAAAAATGGCGACATTTTAGTTGATCATAACTCCAATTTAAAACAACATTTGAAGCCTAAACAAGTTGCATAATGTTGAGCTATCGTTTGCTAAAGAGGCTAAACGCTGCAAAATAATAAAAACGAAAGACGAAAGAGATTAGTACCGCTTTCCATCGATACTTTCTAGGCCTAAAACGCAAAATCTGGTTGTGTTCCCATTATGCTTCAGCTCTGGAATTTGTCTTGGCTACATTTAAACTCAAGCTCTTCATGCTATCAAAAGTAACTAACGATCCACTGCAAGGCTTTGGAGAAATCAAAATTCATGGTTTTTTTCCGCCATGTTTAGCCTACAATAAAGCCTGATACTCCGAGAACAGAAGCAGTTTCTTCTGTTACTTTTGATAGAAGTTAGATTACGCCTTAAGACACTTTTCCAACCTGGTGGCATCTTCAGTATCATAGCGGAACACTACCGAACTTTAGCTTGCAGAAGAATACTCGCCGCCATTGCTGCTTGCAAATAAAGAACTACAAATGATGACGCTAATCAATTGAAAAAGCTTACATGACTTGGTATTGTAATAATACATGCGTCAATAAACGTCACAGCGGCTTGTTAACAATTCAGCTTGCCAACCAATTCCTACCCAGGAGACTGGGGCCTGAACCTTCAACCACCAACAATGGAAGCTTGTGTTGGTATTAACAGACACAGGTAGATTTAGGCCTGGGTCAAGCTGAGACAGCTGCTAAAACATGTTATCAGTTGTTAACAATGGTGTTCATTCAACCGTGCGGACAAAATGCGTCTAGATTGGCAAGCGATTTGTCTCAGTTGAGCTGTGGATATCGGAAATGAACTCAAGTCCATGTTACAGAAGTATTAGTTCCTATTCTCGAAGAAGTTGGGAACCATGTTAACCCTCCTCTGTTAAATATACCTGAATGTATGACTGACCTCCCATGCATTTACAGCCCTACCACAAGGGCAGGGAGACGACAGACCACTGAAAAGGTCTTTCAGACAACACCTCTCTACCAAAAACACTTCTTCATCAACATCAGTAGTGTTGCAAGTATCTACTCCTGCTTTATTGTATGTAATATAAATTTAAACTAAGCTTCCTACTTGTAAAGCACAATATTTTGTTTACCATGGTCCTTATTGAACGGCTTAGTTAATGTGGACTCCTCGACATCTTCATTTCGCGGGCACGGGAAACTCGTCTTCTCCACACATTCCATCATGGCGGTCAAAAGACTAATTATCCAGAGTTTGGCGCCTCCACCTGGACTTAGCAGATCTCTAACAGCTTCCAACCTTCTTCTAAAATCCTCCTTTTGAGTTTTGCTTCCAAACTCGACAGCTAGCGACATCCTAACTCGATCTCGAGTCTTTGAGCGTTCTTCACCAAAATTACTAGCCATTTTCAAGTCAACAACAAAAAAAGGCACGTGTACTACGATCGCCGTTTTATATGGCATCATTTTGGGACATCGAGGAAGTTGAACATGCGTGTGGCAGAGGAAATTACGATCATAGTCTGCCCATGATGCAGTCGCTATCGCCATTTTGACGGAAAAACGTGCAACATTTTGGACAGCCCGGCCCCTTTTATACGGCGCATGCTTGTTTAAATACAAACAAGTGCATCTACATGTACATAATGTACTTGCATTAATCATTACGTTCCATATTAGCTACAACTTCATTATAGTTTCCCAATCTCTCGTAACTACCCATTGTCTGTAAGCAAAACACACAACAGAATGATGATTCTCTTCACTAACTAAACATCATTACATGTGTCACTCTTTCTTCACATAGCGATATTCAGGTTAAGCAGATCAAATTAACTACAGAGCAGATGTGATTTAGCAGATTAATGTATGGGTTATCTTCATCTGTGTATAGAGATAATACAATGTACCTGTAGGATATATGTGTACATGTATGTACAGTGGGTATGGTGCTACATGTACTACTAAAGGCCTTCTCTATACTCACTATAAATACACATGTGCAATGTACAGGTAGCTTTTCTTTAAAAAGAAACTTAAACAAGTGGTTGATGGATGGGTGTGACCTGACATGCCATATGTAGAATGACAATACACAAGCAGCTATACAAATCTTCTAACTCTATTCGATGGATTCTATGATGATCAATTACCAGGCAAGCAGCTAGCGCTATACCCTACCGCTAATAATAACCTATTGTGATAGGATAATAAACAAGATCCCATGCCACTGACGGAGTTGTTAAAAATATAATTTAGGAATAATAATTATTACCAGTGAGAAAAAAGAAAGACAATAAAATACTCATAAATTTATATTAAAGTATGAGTTGAGGATTTGCTCATTAGTATTCATTGGCAATTATTGCACATTTATTTTCTATTTATAATGCGGAAGCGCGTGGGCAGTGAATACCCATAATTAATCAACTTTAGATAAATATCTAATGAGCAAATCCTCAACTCAACGTGAACAGACTTTAGTGAACATACAATAAAGGTACAGGAAACGATATGCCAGAAACATTTAGAAAAAAGAAACGATCTGTTACTTAGTTAAAGGATTACACCAAAATTATACAATATTCAACATCAACAAAGTCATTCACTACATGTGCGGTTCAGTCTGAAGCTGCTATACATGATATCAGTGAGGAGGCGAGGCTCACAGTGATGACATTTCAGTGGCAAAGCTGCTGGAATCGTAGCGGGGTCTTCTGACTGAAGCATACTTCAGCTGTCTACCAGTATCTATACAAAGTGATAGAGTAGCAGTAAAATTACAGCACACAAAGTTTTATTGAAGGGGAGAGGAAAGAGGGGGGAATACATGAGGCAAAGGATGAACTGAAAGATGGAGAAGGAAAAAAATAAAGGCGAAGGTGTGTCAATATTTCCATAATGGTGCAATAACATATGTACTCTAACATGTAATTGAACCTTTAAAAATACTCAAATAGTATTTCTATGGATTATTTACATATTATGTACCTTATTCTAAGCATGTACAGTACTTTTAGCCTACTATTATTGTCTACTATTAGATTGTTGTAAAATTTAAGCTATAGCCCAAATAGGAAAAAAAAACCAATGTACATGTACGTTTAAAACTAGGCGTTAAAACAATACTAGGCTACACCTTTCATCAAGTATGACACTGGCCTTACTTTAAAAAGTTCATTATTCTTCATGAAAAGCTCCTGTAGTTTTTCGAGTTGTCGTTGGTGTCTGTGACATTGGTAACGAGGATAGTAAATCCTGAATCTGTTGCAGCCTGTAACTACATTCAATACATTAGCCTGCGTTTGAGGGGTTACCTATTGAGGAGTTAATTAATAGTGAGGGGTGTTGTTACCTGTAATCCCAGTGGTAGTTGAGGTGAGATGGATGGAGCCATATGGGTCACAAATGAAACGAAAGGAAGTAACGGTGGGTGCGGTCACAATAGACCTTCCGGCTGGATCAGTGGGCATTGATAGTCTACAAAAGGAACACGATAATTGAAAAATAATTCATGAGCTAATGCAAAATAATTAAAACATGCATTTTTGTTGTGGTAAACTGTGGAACTAATTAATGCACACTAGGGGTTAAAATTCGTTGAACTCCTCGGGTTCAAAATTCCATAAAACCCTCCTTGTTGGTTAATAATTAACATATAATCAAAGAAACTTGTGCATTAATTAATGATATTCTCCGCTTTGCGTGGACCATGAATAATGTACTTTTGCATTTTAAATTATTGCTCTTAAATATTTTGTGGTATTTGAATTCATAATATACACCAGCATACAACAGCATAATGCACAAATACAAGGAACACAAAATAACATAAGGTTAAAAAATTTTAAATTTTTGTAAATTAATGAAACATTACATCTAGGAAATTTTATCATTGTACCTTTGCCTTTGGTATAGTACCTTGGATGATCCCTTTGCTGCAAAAAAAATGGTAAGGGACTTCACCAGAGTGTACTACAGTAGCTACTGATGTCCTCAAGTCTACATAATGGAAAACCCCATACGATAGAAAGGGATGTTTACAGTACATACATGTACATGTAAGTACATAATGTGTACATGTACTACAGACCATATGTATAAGTACATTATGAACTTCTAACTACGTCATTACGTGTTTGTCAAAAATTATGTCTTGGTCATTTTTGTAAAAAACCACTGCAAAAAATAAATTGTGAGTTTAACATTAGTGCATAAACATGTATACATGTAGAAAGTGAATGTGTGTTTACGTTACACTGTTGTTACGTACTGAAAGGATTTGTATCATATTAATGCCAAAGAAACCCCGGTCTACAAGATAACATACACTGTACAATGTACTATAATATTATCATATGTATGTACATGCACATGTACCTGCTTGTCTCAGTGCCCTGTCTTCGGGTCCGTTGGCCAGCATACTATTGTATACTGTATATACCCCCCACCACGGTGAGGTGGACCCATGGGGGGGACCCTATAGTAGAGGGGTAAAAAAGAAATTTGAATAATATTTTACAAAAAAAAAATTGATAACAAAGGTAAGTCAACACATCCACACTGTACACATTTTGGCCTGGACGCACTGTAAAAAGTAGGTGTTATGGTAACACCATGGTGTAATAATTTAACACTGAGGCATGGCGTTACCACTACACTTAGTGTTCAGTGAACACCGTTGAGTGCTTGATTGGTAAAAAAAATATTATGAACACCTATATGGTGTTACCTAAATCATTCAGAGTGTTTGGTATACACCCTTAGGGTGTTTAATTTGCATATACACCAATATGGTGTTACCAATACACTGAGCGTGTTAGTTTGTCTTGGTAGTGACTAATGGCGGATATATAGTACTAATATTATAGTATGTTGTATGGATGGTTTGATAAATATAACAAATTATTCATATAATGGTCAATTTCAGGTGTTGTACAAGAATAATTCAAATAAGAAAGAAGATCAAATTCACTGAAATTGTAAAATGTGGCTTAGTCAAGGCGTATACTAAATGCTATAGTTTATAGTGTTAATGATGTATGCAGTTTACCTTTACCTACACAGGCCACTTAATACCTGGGACAGTGCTACATGCTTTGTTGATAATGTTATCATAGTAATCTCTTTGATGTTGCAATTAACAGCTGTAACCGCGCCCACGTTTTGTGCACGTGCACAAATTAGCAATGTACTAAGACAGGGAAAAAATGGCCGTTCGTTTTTTCTTGTATGAGGCCAATTTCAACAACGATTCCAACTTTTTTCCGGTCGGTATTAATTGGTATTAACACGACAAATCAACTTCATATAGTGTTTTCTAGCAGCTATCAGTAGTTGCTAACTTAATACCACTGGAATCGGGAGCTATGGGAAGAAACGTTCACGTCAGGAGCTGTTCCAAGGTGACTATTTTTGTATATCTCCATAACTGTAAATGCAAAGGTTTGCGAACACTGATAGGTTGTAGATGGGGTCAATAATAGCTTGCAAATAGAATTTCAGCTTCCACAGAGTAGTGGAACAAAGTTGGAAACTTGCTCAAAGCCAATTTATCTTATTTCAGCATCGTTGCCGCTTTGAAGATGAGAGGCGAGTTGGCCGCTTTTTATGCTTATAGCTGGCTTAAGTAAGCTACATTCTTTACTATAAATATTGCTTTTTATTATAAAAACGCACCTAACACATTTGCTGACAGTTTGAAGTTGGCCATTATTTTCGGCCATTTTGAGGTGGTCCCAGGTATTAAGTTGCCCATGTAAGTTTATTAATCAGTAACAGCTATATACCCCAGCACAGTTTGTCCGCTAATAAACACACTACATATATCTATGATGTAAATACAAAGTAATGTTGTGAAAACTCCTCCCACTTTATCACTGTAGGGTCATGACAGATGGAATGAATCAATGAGTTATCCGAATCGCATAATAGCGAATGCCGTACTACAAAATAAAATAAATACAGTTGAATTACTTCTGGTGACCTCCTATTACAGCTCAATCTACAGAACTCTTATTAAAGAGCACATCACACATAACAGTTCACAATAAATGTTGTCTTCTGGTGACCTCCAATAACTGAACAGAACTCTAATTAATGAGCAGAAACGTACATCACATTAACGTAAAATAACCACTGGTACTTACAAGGTATGTTGAATTACTTCCAATCACCTTCTATTACACAGCTCAATTAACAAAACTTTAACTAATGAGCGCAATCATACACCACACAAACATTAAATAATACTTACAATGTACGTTGAATGACTTCTGGTGACCTCCTATTACAGCTCAACCAACAGAACTCTTATTTATGAGCACCATTATACATCACACTAAAGCGAGGGGTCCGCAACTAGCCCAATTTGTGTACGAGATTTCCGTATTTCTTTGGATTTCTAAGATATGTTGGATTTCAATTTCACTTTCTGGATTTCTAGATTTCAACTGGATTTCTGGATTTCAACTGGATTTAAAAGATTTACACTGGATTTCATAGGATTTCAAGTGGATTTCACTGGATTTCACTGGATTTCACTGGATCTCACTGGATTTCAAGTGGATTTCACTGGATCATTTGTAATATAATATACTTATCACAGTAGACTATGATATTTATTATTATGAATATCCGATTAGGACTATTTATGTATAAAAATCATTGGAATGCTATTACATTTTATTCATAATAATTATTAGAGACATAAGAACATATTAAACTTACATAATGTATGATAACCGTCAGAAAAAGTACTGAATGAAAGTATTAAATGGGATTCAGTTGTTCATCAGTAAGCAAAGGTTTAACCAGTGGAATCATTTAAACTAAGACTGCATAAATAATATAAAACCTAAGTAAAAATAAAGCCTATAATATATATATATATAGTATGTACAGTATGCGTAATTCAAACTAGTCATAGTAGTGATGTGTTTTTTGTTCTTAGTTCGTACATGGCAGCTTGAGCTTGAGCTGTCTGTGTTCTTAGACCGTGCTGGCTTCCGAGTTGGTTGCCAAGCTGGATTGAATTGCTTGTGGGCGGCATCCATCACAATACACAATACCAATGTTGAAGTGAGTCATATGGGGGTATACACGCATTATGGTACCAGTCATTACATACTTCACATTCAACCATTGTGTCTCCATCATCAGGCTTATAACATATTGGATTGATTGATAACCTTGTTTTTTATTCTGTGTTTTTTTAACAGAAGTAATTGTGTTCAATTGAAAGCAATCAAGAAAATGTGATCGCATCTCATCTTGATTAAAGATGGTCATACTCGGGTCGAGTTCATGTGCAATAGCAGTGGAGATAGCGATAGCATATAATCCACAATCTGCCCCTCCAACCCGTTTAGGTGTTACCATTACTTTTACATTAATAGAGTGCTTATTGAATCTGTGTGGGCTAATTAAGTTTGCAATAATTCGTTCTCCATCGGGTGTTAAAGCAGTAAATGCTGAATCATACAGTTTAATAACATTGTTTTCTTCTGAGCCAATTGTGGTGATAACAGCCCAGTGATCTACATCCTTAAGATGTATTATTTGTAAGGAGTCAGGTAACTGGTAATGGATACTTGGTTTGGTATAAACTTGACTGTAACCCATTGATATGAGCATTAATATGCATGTCAGACAGTTTTTTACCAGAGTGAAGAATCTGCTTTTCAAACAATCCTAGCATGATTTTACCACACTGCACCCATTCTCCTGGTTTCTCGTGCTTCACCTTCTTATTGTTCTTCTCCTCTCCCTTGTTATTGTTCCTTATTTGTTTCACCATAGGTTGTACTTCATTATACAACTATGTGGTATTGTACAAAGGTACATGCAATATGGTAATACTCGGTATCAGTAGATTCGCATAATTGATATTCATTGTCATTTCTATTGTACCATGTACACATACCCCCTTGGTTACCTGTAATGAAAGCGTAGTTACCTTCCCTAATCACTGTAGCTAACGAATTGAAGGATTTTACCCAATTTGACTTCGTTTTTTGGTTTAATAAATGCACATAACTCACCAACTAGCACATACTTAGCTCTAATAGGTTTTGATGTAACACTCAGCTTAGGTAAAGCTGCTACAGTATTGCTTGTTGTGTTTGGTTGCTTAGCACGAACTCTAAAGAGCCTATCCGTAGATACACGTTCTGACTCTTGGAATAGCCAAACTGCAGTTTGCTTACAAATTAGAATGGGCTTATTATCAGCACTTCGTACATCTACTTCTACAAAGATTGATTTAGGTGTTATTGGTTCTGTTGATGTAGATTTCTCTGGAATCCCGAGATCATTCAATGGCTCCATTTTCTTTTTGTTTGCTAATTCACTCTCTGCTCGCTTTTTCACCGATTCCTCAACAATGTTATGCTTTTTTAGTTCCTCTATGTCATCTAATAATACATCAGAAACATCAGTAGCATTCCTTTCTCTTTTTTTCCGGTCTCCTTCATCATCATCATCATCATCATTGTTGCCGTCATCATCTTTATCACAGTCATTTTCTTTTAATCCCTTTAGATTGTCAGGCAACTCCCAATGCTTATGCTTTTCCAGATCTTTCATTCCTAGTTCTGCCATTGTCATTTTTGCCTTTGTCTTTTAAAATGGATACCAATTTATCGTTCGTCAGGTCACTGAGATTGAATGCCTCGTACGAATTACAGCCATCTTTTTTTTTGCCAAATTTCTCTTGCCTTGGAAAAGTGATTCCGTGCCGTGCTTTAGCTGTCTCTGATGACAGCTGCTCATGTATGTTAAGCTTATGCATCCTCTGCAATAGCTCAAGCATACTGAAGTTTATCATTGTTGAGAACCTACGAGTCATACTCCTGAGAGCTCGAAATGTCCTCTCACAGCTCTGAGACCCAAGCATCCATGGGGAAAACATTTCATCATCAAAAGAACTTTTATCTCGTAAGTTCATCACTAGCATCAAAAGTGAATGGGCATTAATTTCCAAACACACGAAGGAATTGTTGGAGATGAAGTTATTCTTTAATGTAAACATTGAATTCAGCAAAATCCATTGGCACCAGTATCTTGCGAAAAAGACAGCATACCACATGTCTTCTAGTCGTTTCTGTGGTGGAATCCTATTGTTCAGGTAACTATAAATAGCACAGCTGATAACATTGATGTAATGCTGTGTCCCTAAGGCATCCGGCATGTCTTTTAAAAGATGCAATGAGCTTATGATATTTCGAACAGCATCAAAATTTTGCTTATCATGATGGTTCTAATCCTATGCCCTCAATCCATGCTTCGCTTTGCTTGTCGTTTTAGTCAAAATATGCAGATGTGAACTGCTTGCTACGTATTTTCCTAGTGGTAGGACAATTGATGGCTTCAATAGTCTTGACTTCAACTTTACTCCAACATGTACAATGTCTTGAACACAGAGTACTGATCGCATTTGCTTCACATACAACCATTTTTGGATTTTTTCGGGTAGGCGTATCTGATTGGAAGCGTTGATACTGTATGGTGCTAATGAGCTGTCTGCTGTCATATTCATTGTGACACGCATTCCTCGTAATAACCTCGAGTCACCGTCAGCAGCAAAGCTAATCACTTGAATATTTCGCTCTTTAAAGCCGTGTTTCCACCTCTTCAATACCTCTTCAGCAGTAAATCGATTGTATGTGCCAATACAAGCAAGACAAAATGAAGGTGAGCCTTCTTTAAGTGGCTGAGCAGTATAGACATAAACATAGTTTGCTATAGCACTTTTCTGGAACATTTTTTGAATCGCAATAAATGATGTAGCTTCGTAAGCATTTATTTCAATATCTTTGTCGTATAGACAGTACTACTGATATAAATGGCCCCACTGCTATGGAAGTTTTAGCATGGAAGGTTGATTTATCCAATGGGTTTAGCAGTCACTTAAATCTGGTATTGAAATGTTAAGGTTAATTACATGTATATTATTGCGTCATTTTAATGCAGGTGGCATGCACAATCGTGCACAACACATTACTGAAACATACCTTGACAATAAGGGAGATCATAGATGTATACACTTTGTTAGGTGACTATAGTATTAAATGGTCCAGTTGCTAATATCCTTTCTGACTTATCAGTTCAATCTATAGTAAGAAGGAAAACATACACCCACAAGCTTTACACTAATATTAGAAATGGTATCTGCAAGTGGCAAAAGTCCCAAACAGGCTGGCCAGACATAATGGAGAGCATGTACATTTCATTGAAGTTGATGAAAAAGGTTCTGGGCTTACTGTTGGAATGATTTATTTTTTATTTTTCTTCATGAAAACAATAAAGCTGTGCTTTCAAACTGGACACGCCATGTATTGAAAAGCTGTCAAAGAGGCTAAACAACAAAACAAGCTAACGAAAACGAGCAGTTTCTTTCAGTGCCCACATGAACACGATAGCAATACTGATGATTCCAGTAGCAGCAACACTGACAACAATCCACAATCCAATAAGCACACGGCAGAATTTGGAGCTGTCCAGCAGGATTTTCGTTAAGCCCCTTTCATTCTTCCAATCGCATGAAAGGCTTTCCTCTATATATTAGTCAAAACAAAGCCGAAAAAATTTTAAATCATTAGCTGATAGTATGGCAGACCCAAAACAAGAAACTATCACATCATATAGTTAACACAGCTGAGTTGTTGGCAAAAGAAAGAAAAACGCATTATTAAACCATTTATTATTTGTATCATAAGAGGTAGTTCAAGAAGGCGATTCAGCAGTAAGCAAGCAAGGGGTCATCAATGACACATCACTGTTCCATAAGTTGATGAAGTGTGCGAAGCTCAAAGCCACCTCGCAAAATGCGTCACGATACAGTGACAATTACAAAATTCGCTACTTCTCTCTTCATATATTCAGGACCAATGGCATACAATTTTATCCAGCAAACAGCTTTGCCAAACCTTCGAACTGTATAAAAAGCGCAGTTAACAAAGGCTATACTGTTTTTAAAGATGGTGAATTCAGATTCAAAGAGCTCCATCAACACTTAAATAGTCCAAAAATTATAAGCATTGGTGAAGATGCTAGATTATGACTCAAACAGTGACCCAGCTGGTTGGTTTTGTTCTCCCAGTGGGCCAAGATGGATTACCAAAATGTGATTCCTTCCCAGCCACATCAATGGATGCCATTGAACATTACTTTACAAAAGAAGTGGTTGCTAAGTGTGTATGTTGCGCAGCCTTTAAGTAGGTCTGTTCCTTGCTTCATACTAGCCTGTTTATTCACTGACAATCGTTTTTCTGCAGAGTGCGTTATTGATAGTTACCTTGATAAAGGGCTGTCACCATTGGATCGAGTTGAAAAAATATGGTATGCTCTTTCGATATTGGCGTGATTATAGTTTGCTTAGCACCCAATACACATTAGAAAACAATTCCATTTCCACCAATGCATATATGTATGTGTATTGAATTAAATGCCCATTCATTAGTGTCTCTCTTAATCTTTTTAAGAGAAAACAAGCAGTCTGAAGCGTTTCAGCCATGGCATCACAGTCATGTGAAAAAACATTTCGAACAGCAAGAAGCATGACGTCGACATTTTCCACAATCATCAATTTTAGCATGCTTGGTCTTTTGGGAAGACTCCATCGAATGAAAGCGCAGCAGCATCTTGAAGCAGAAGGTAATACATCAGGAATTAATTACCCTCGAATTGAAGTACACAAGAAAAAAGATGGTCAGCAATCTCATATCGAATTTGATTTATCAGAAATCAGATGATAAGATACTGTAGCAAATGGAAAGAAGAAAGCTATACTGACTATCGAGGAACTTGGTATGAAGGAAGTGTTGGAAAAGGGAGGTCAATATGAAAACCCATCAATGCCAGTACTAAAAAATAAGAGCTTATCAGAAAAAAAAAGAAACAAAAGAGAAAAAAAAAGGATGGAGAAGTAGCAGATGAGATACTGAAGTATATAATGATAAAAAGGAAATAATCGATGATTTGAAGACACTAGAGGGCAAGGTAACTGATGATCAGTTAACAAAAGCTGCTCATGACAAATTATTCCGTGACAAAACAGCTCCTAATTTACCTAATTCTTTGCCTATTTATTCGATAACACGGGGAAAAAACACTCTGCCGGTACATGTTCCAAATTCCGCCCTGTGACTCACAATAGTAATACATTAGGAAGCCTACTGCAGTATGGCTATTTTCAGAAGGAGAAAGTGTCATCTTATAAGAGTTCGTGCAAATCAAAATCAACTCACCACTCAGAAAAGCAGGACGAAACAACAAAACCATCTTAAAGTCAAGGTAGGAGATATATGTGCATTTAACGTGTTCAACACTATGAGTATTGGACGTGTTCTACAGTTTGCGTACCATAAGAAATCAACAAACAAAGAAAGGAAAAGAGTACAGAGGTTTGTCAATAAATGTAAATGGAGAAAATGTTGCCGATTTAGGCTCCCGGTATATTCAAGACCCCACCTGTGAGAGGAACTTCATTCTGGCTTCAGAAATGAGCAACCTACCAACAGTTGTTCACGAGTACCTACCTGCTACATCGTACTATGCACACTCTCATCCGATTTTTTTGAAAACGATATGGGAAAAGCCCCTGAAGACAAAACCTCTTTTGTAAATCCCTGTGCGCTAGTATCAGTCTCGCGTAGCTGACCCTCCCACTACGAAGGAAGGGTCTGGGAACATGAACGTATACGTCTTGTTTAAGTACCACCGGACGTCCGGTGAAAACACTTAAGCCACTTGAAAATCGATACGTCACAGGAAGCGAGCCGTAAATCGATCATTTTGCATTAGCACCGAAGGCATTAGGATCCGAAACATTATTTCCAACTACGAGCTTCACTATACACCCTTTGTACCAGTGCTTTATCTTCTATACTTCATTTTATCCATCGATCTTCATCTCTTTGATTCCACCATGTTTTATTAAAATCCGTAATTGATTTTAATAAAAATCAAAGACATGAAGATCGATGGATAAAATGAAGTATAGAATATAAAGCACTGGTACAAAGGGTGTATAGTGAAGCCCGTAGCTGGAAATAATGTTTCGGATCCTGATGCCTTCGGTGCTAATGCAAAATGAAAGATTTACGGCTTGCTTCCTGTGACGCATCGATTCTCAAGTGGCTTAAGTGTTTTCACCGGAAGTCCGGTGGTACTTGAACAAGTTGTATACGTTCATGTCCCCAGACCCTTCCTTCGTAGTGGGAGGGTCGGCTACGCGAGACTAAGCTAGTATTATGTAAGCAGTTAACCCTTACTGTAGAATCTGTACCAAAAGCCGCAGCATAATGAGCCATCTGGTAGTGACAAATATAAGGCTGATAATAGTGATCATAGTAAGCGGGAACTGCATCAGCATAAATCTGACAAAAGTGATAACACTTGTGGCAAGCAGAAATGGTAGTGAAGGCTGACATGATAATTTACCACAGTGATAACGAAACCCCATTGTAAGCCATCAATTGATGGTGATGGCGCTGATATTAACCTAAACCAATCGAATGTGTGGATGAGCTACAACTAACTCATGATGACAGAAGAATCATAGCCAATGGTAAATGGCTGAATGACATGCACATGCACATGGCAATGACTCTCATAAGTGTCCTCAATTCAACGGACTTGTAGCCACTGTATACCAAGGCATTGGATCACATCCTACAAGTTCTCCATATACATTGGGTGTTACTGAGTACAGTAGGGTGTGACAAAATCAATGATGTGAAGATATACGACTCCATTGTATCTGAAGCTAGAGAAAGTATCATTGCTAAACTCATGCACTGTAATGTGTGAATGTGCATGTAATGAATGTGGCCAAACAAGTAGGCATTCAAGACTGTGGAGTATATGCTATTTGACATCCATAGCATATAATAATCCTTCTTTAGGAGTATACAGACAAGGAGAAATGAAGAAGTCACTTTTGGCTTGCTTTAGAAAACAAGAAATGATCTGTTTCCCCGAAAATGAAGACACGTAGGGTGAAGAATGACATACTGAAAACACTGCTTACCATGGCATAAGGAAACAAGTGGAGATGTGGTATGTTGTGATTTGTGGTACCACAACCGCTGCTTGTCAAGGAATTGCATTGACAATGAAACAAGTGCAGCTCACATCAACTCATAGCATATATGTGTACCAGAGTTGGGGCGAAGTACATTGGTACTTGTACTTAAGTACAATAAGTACAGGTCTCTGGAGTACTTGTACTTACTGCAAGTACAATTTTTGAAAGATAGGTAGTACTTCTCTTGTACTTAAAATATCTGAAGTACTTAAGAGTACTTAAAGGACTTATAAGTACATAAGTACAATTAAGTACAGAAAACTATACTGTATGTCTTTTATACATGAGTTTGTATAGCACATCAGCTGTAAAATTGTATTGTGCATTGGAAATGTGTACAAATAGCACATGTTGCACATGAACATGTAGATTGCAGTGTTGATAGTGATAGCTGACATGTAAAAATACATCGCATGTTCTAACTTACCACCATTTTGAAGGCTAAAACAGCATGGCTAGTTCATCTACAACGAATATTCCAAGTGTTTTAAGTCACTACTGTGCTCCAACTACCTTACCTCAAGGAGACTTTAAGGTGAAGTGTAGGTACTGTACAAAGAAGATATCTGGATCAATTAAATCCACAACCAACTGGTGGAAGCATTTAGTAAACTGGACTATTGGTATATTATACTAAAATTTTAACTCTTATGTAGAGAAGAAGCTATAAAGAAGAATTGAAAAAAGCTTCTGATCAGCAGTCCATTAGTACTTTTGTCCACTACAAAAAAAAGTACAACAGCAAATACCCTAAACAAAAGCTGATAACAGAAGCTCTCTTTGATTTTGCTGAGTGTTCGGTTTCAAAAGCTACTCAAGCAGCTTGACCCTCAGTACTCTCTTCCAAGCAGGAAACACCTGTCTGATACTCTACTCGTTAAAAAGTTCCATCAGCTGAAAGGAGATATTACAGATCGTCTTAAAAAAGTCACAACAATAAATCTCACAATAGATCTCTGGAGCAATCGTCAGATGCGTTCGTTTTTAGGAATCACAGCACACTACATAACTGCTTCTTGGGAGTTGGAGCATGTAGTTCTTGGATGCAATCGGGTTCATGGGCGACATACGGCTGGTACCATTCAGCTTTGGTTTGATGAGGTTATGACCTTATTTGACATCTGTGATAAAGACAAACACATCGTCACAGATAGTGGTGCCAATATCAAAAAGGCATTCGCACTACCACTACCAGGATATGAAGAAGCTAATTTAGAAAACGAATTCTCTAGTGATGATGAAGATGATGTTCAACCTGTAAGTGCAGGTAGTTTAGATGGATACTCATTCAAACACCATCCATGCTTTGCACACACATTACAGTTGGTGATTAAGGACGGTTTGAAGAAAGCTGGTCAAATCATATCTGTAATAAAGCGTTGCGTTAAGCTAGTGTCCTTTGTTCGAAAGTCAACTATAGCAGCTGATGTTCTTGAGGAGGAAAACCGTCTTCAGAGTGATAATTCCACACGATGGAACTCTCAGTTGAAGATGATAAGGTCTGTTCTTAAGGTACCAGAAGATAGGCTTGCCTTATTAGATGATGCCCCGATGCTATCTTCTTGTGACAGAAATGTTTTAAAAGATCTCATTGAAATCCTCACACCATTTGAAGAAGCCACTGATATTGTACAAATAAGCAATGTGCCATCAGCTGGATACATACTACCTTGTGTTCAAGGACTGCTTCATCACATTAATCACTGCTCTACAAAATTCCATTCCATTCCTCATTCGTTCAAGCATTAAAGGCTTCATTAACAGAAAGAATGTCTTCTTACGAAAATAACGACTCATATGTCCTAGCAGCTATGCTGGACCCACGCTTCAAACTGAGATGGTGTATAAGTGGTCGTAATAAGATGAGGTACCAGGAAATGTTGAAGCTTGAGGAACAGAAGTGGCTTTCTTGTAATCCGTCTAATGACCAATCAAAGGACACAAATACTGATGAACCTCCTTTAGAACCACCTTCAAAAAAGGCAAAAACACTCTTTGATTTCATGGCAGAACCTGAATCAGAATCACACGGAACCTCGAGTATGAGTGACATAGAAAAGTACTTGTCTTCGCCTTGTCAACCAATGCGAATTGATCCAGCATCTTTCTGGAAAGAGAACGAACCAGAGTATGGTCAAACCCTTCCAAGAATGGCAAAAGAGATATTAAGCATTCCATCGTTATCAGCACCGGCAGAGAGGTTGTTTAGCATTGCTGGCAAAGTTTTTACACCATCCAGATGTCGATTAAAGGACTCACAACTCATGTTTATTCGTTGCAACAATTCTGTTATTTTGTTAAACATTTCTTTAGTAATTAATTACTGTTATACTGAGGTACTCATGTGTTTACATGTAGCTTATACATGTAGATATTTCTACGGAAATGTACTTACAGATGTACTTGAGTACAAACTAGACTGATTGTACTTGGATTAAGTACAACAACACAATTCCCCACAAGTACATGGACTTGTACTTAGAAAAATTCACTAGTACTTACAATGTACTTAAGTACAAGAAAAAGTACTTCGCCTCAACCCTGATGTGTACACAATCATTGTGATCAGCCAATGACTCTCAGCTTGCTCCAGTCAGAGTAGTACGCATACTATATATTATATTCGATACACTACATGTATTATAGTTATTTCGAAATATTACATTCAGTATTATTTTTGGAGTCAAATAAAGGATTGCATCCATGCAAGTCAGTTAGACGGTGATTCTAATGTTAAAAGTGTGTACAGAATAATATTGTTATTCTCCCTACCAACAGATTTGGTAATGTGTCAATGACAGTATACCAGTATATAGTTGTTTGTAGTATTGGATATTGTAGCTGGGGTGGTGTGTCATTAAGAGAGCTGTAACTAAATAGGGCAAGAGTATTATTTGCTGTGGATTTGTCTAGCCTTTTAATGCCTAATTGCACTGTAAAAAGTATGGTAACACCGAAAGTGGTGTTCTCATGGCCAGGCAAATCAAACACTTCGAAGGTGTTTAAAGTCATTAACATGTTCAATGATATAACACCACAGTGTAACCACTACACTCTCATCTAACCAATGGTTAAACACTAATGGTGTTAGAGCAGCCTATTGAATAATGGTGTTCGAGCAGCCTATTGAAGATACACTAATGGTGTTCGAGCAGCCTATTGAAGAAACACTAATGGTGTTTGAGTAACCTACTGAAGACGCACTTCCAGTGTAACGGAAAGTATAGTACAGTGTTAACTATATATACTCTGATGAAACCACATCGTACAATTCAAAAAAACAAACATGAAATGGTTATACACAGTCACAGTGACAAAATAAATAAGTTCAGTACTTAGCAGTGTTCGACATTTAAATCTTGCATGGCCAGAGACAGGGGGAGAGAGAAATGGGACGGAGAATACTGTTCTCTCGCAGACTCTTGGACTATTATCATGTCTGGATAGTAAAAAAAAGAAATCATTGCTTTGAATGCCAGCTAGATAAACAACTCAGTGGATGTACTATTTGATAATCACCATGGTGACTTAAGATTATACTCAGTATTATAATTATGGTTATTATATATTCAATCAATATACCTTTCCATTAAATTTTATCTGTTCAATAGATATGACCAACAATTACTGAATACTGCGGAAGTATGGCCAGGGAGAGACGACAACTTGAGAAGCAGGCAATGAAACTCACTGTAACTGAAGTAGAAATATATTTTTTAATGTTAAAACCACATATAGCACCAAATAGGATGTCACAGTATCAGAACAACTTTTTTTTATTTATTACATTAAATTTTCTCCATTATTGGCAAAAAAAAAATCTTCACCCTGTTATTAGTACATTGTACCCCCCCCCCTCACATTATCATACCATGTGTAAATATTTACGCTACAAGTAAGTGTACCTTTTATCTTTGCTGGTTCAGTCAGTTAATCACTAGTGATAAGTCAATGGAGCTTGTAACAATCAGTATTCTTTAACGCCCTGGGTTTAGCCAAAAAAGCTAATTAGTAGTATAATAGTATCTATTAGAAGACACAAATAAAAAATTAAAAAACAAAAATGAAAACTTACAAAAAGAAAAGGCCAAGGCCGGCGAGAGCGAGATTTACCAATCAAGTCTTAAAGTAATCATGGAATACTATGGTAAAAAAAATATATATTATATAGATCTAAGTATAACTGATGTTATACACAAGGCCAATGTCATCAGTTTTATCATACCTTTTTAAGTTAAAAACAAGCCAAGCCACCATCATAAGATCATTGTTGTATTAGTTAGAATTACCCGTTCTGAGGACTGCTCCATCACTAGTCAGTACTCGACATCTGGTAAAGTTAGTGGTTACCAATCACAGTGAATCACTGACAAACTAAAAGTTGAAAGGGCAAAAGGAAATGATTTACGTATATAAACATGCCATGACTACTTATAAGGCCTATTCTATACCATGAGCCTACAGGCTTTCACCCTACACCTGC
>JAYJLX010065719.1:0-27812 GCA_036873525.1 Chalinula nematifera | reverse complement strand
TATATAATACGATATACCACCCGGTTTGGGGTATATTGGTTATAGTCTCGCGTAGCCAGACCCTCCCACTTGCTGCGCATGGTAGAGGGTCTGGACAAGTAACCATATACTGTTTGTTCTGAAAATTACTGGAAGTATGGGAGGTATTAACTAGGCATGAAAGCAACTGGGCGTGGTGATCAAGTACTTGCGAAAAACAATGACAGTCAATATAGCGTTTTAGCGTGTTTCTTACGTGACTGTGAGCTAAGTGAAGGTGAATGAAGACAAAGAGGATAGCAAGGTTTCAAGTTCTAGGCCATGAACGATATTGCTGCAGCCAAAAAATAGGCGGCCAATGTTAGCATGTGTAGTGTGGTCAGCTGTTTCAACGATCCGCCCCTCAGAACAAACAATATATGGTCAGTTGTGCAGACCCTCTACCACATGCAGCAAGTGGGAGGGTCTGGCTACGCGAGACTATATTGGTTATATCCTGCCCTTGCCCTCGGGCTGGGCAGTATATAACCAATATACCCCAAACAGGAATGGTATATTAGATTTATTCCATGAGTTGCCATTTTCAAACTCCAGTTCTTGTGATTTTACTTCAATGCATTACATCTGCTTTCTGAGTCCAAGTTTTTTAATGAGATTCATAATTTGTCTAACCATTGTAAGTGCCAGAAAGTATTATGAAACATCAAAGTGTTGTATACTTCCCTAGGAAGTATTGTTATATACTTCCCTAGGGAGATATATACCCAAACATTCTGCTTTGAAGAATGGCTTCATCATGGTATAAACATATATTATATTGTTTTTTTTTTATATCAAGTTCATTCAGTGGAGCTCAGTCTATATTGGAATTATTCTTTAGCAGATTCATATTTATATGTTCCAGTAGATCTAGAAATACCCTATTTGGTAGTATTGGAGTAAATGTGTTTATAGCCACAAATCAACTAGCAGCAGTAACTGGAGGGTTTATAGCTGATTTTTTGCTCGGGAGCTTTCACACTCAAAACTTAAGCAACGTCATTGCAACCCTGGGGATCATGTTAGCTCTTTTGTTTTCATGGCAGTACACACCCACATGTTGTCAAACTACTGGGGCGTATACGTCACAATCCTGTCTGAATGTCTTCTATCAAGAAAAGGCATTCTGGTCTTGGAATGTGTTTAATGTACCACCCAGTGTATCAATTGTGGTGATTGTTATAGGACTAGCGGTAAGACATTTATTATTCAGTGTTTATAATTTTCTGCTGCAAACATCATAGGATTTTTTGTAGGGAGATGTAGCTAATGATACATGAAATAAAATATTTATGACACCCCATTCGTGATATATCACACTTAAAGCTGTTATGTTTGTTACGATATACTAATGTTAGTGCTATATTTATGTAACAGGTAAATTTGTTATTACTATAATGTTTTCTTGTAGCTAGATCCTTAAATTCTTTCACTATGTTGTATTATTGTATATTTTAATTCAGTTATTCTCAGTTGGTAATGGCCATCTTAATGCTACTCAAAGTGTTTTTGTTGGTGATCAGTTTCCTGAAGGGCAGTCACTAGAAAAGGCAAGGTCGTTTTCTTGGTATTTCGTGTTTCAGAATATTGGTGAATTGGCAAGTACTTTCATCATTCCCATTTTACGGCAGTCATTTGGTGCCATCACTACACTATCAGCCATTGCTGGTTAGTGTTAGACATAATGCAGTTAACATGTTTCCATAATAATTATATTGATGCAGGTACGTATGGAGTATCAACTCTTACATTTGTGATTGGTTGGCGCTGGTATTACCATAGTAAGGCTGAAAGGAAGTTGCTGTGTTGTAACAATACGTTTACTGTGGTATGGCTAGACTAGTAGATTATTGTTATAATCTGCCAATGTATCTCTGATCCTAGACCAAATCTGAGAAAATAGTTGTCAGTATTAAAAAAAAACACTTTATCAGTTTGTTTGGAATTTGTTTACCATTAATTGGTTTTTGGGCTTTATTCTTTCAACAAAACTCCACATGGGTAATACAGGGTGCCATGATGAACTGCTATATTGGAAATCTGCACATACCACCAGGTATGTATGTATTTCGTTGTCCTTTTAGTTCTAATTTGAGTTTAATGATTTTATAATTTAAAATCAACGTATTTACCCAGATATGATGCCTAGTATTAATGATATAATGGTAATAATTCTAATACCAATATTGGAATATCTGGTATATCCTCATCTGAGGAGAACAATGAATCTACACATAAAGCCTTTACAAAAGGTACATTAACAGTGTATTGTATATTAATGTATAATATAATGGTAATGTATAATATATCATTAGATAGTTGCTGGTATGGTATGTGTCACAGTTAGTTTTGTATTAGCTGCTCTACTTCAGCTATACATTACCCAACCTCTAGTATCCTGTAGGGGTAGAGTATCTATCTTATGGCAGATACCTCAACTTTTACTTGTATCATTAGCTGAGGTACTGGTTAGTGTGACAGGATTAGAGTTTACATATTCCCAGCCTCCACCTAGACTGAGGTCCGTGACATTATATAGAGTATGCTATTAATTTTTATCATACATTACAGTTTAATGTGTTTGCTAACATTGGGAGAGAAAATGGAGGAGGGAGAGGAGCTAGGGGATGAGGGAGAGGAGTAGGGGATGAGGGAGAGGAGTTAGGGATGGGGGAGAGGAGTTAGGGGATGAGGGAGAGGAGCTAGGGGATGAGGGAGAGGAGTTAGGGATGAGGCAGAGGAGCTAGGGGATGAGGGAGAGGAGCTAGGGATGAGGGAGAGGAGTTAGGGATGGGGGAGAGGAGTTAGGGGATGAGGGAGAGGAGCTAGGGGATGAGGGAGAGGAGTTAGGGGTTGGGATGGGAACTTTGGGAGGGATTTGGTGTTGGAATTAGAATTTGTCAGCGTACAGGTTGAAACTAAAGAACAATTAAGCAGCAGAAACACACTGAATGCGAATTGTAAATTGTGAATTTTAAGAGCTATTTTTACAATATTCAGAACAACAGTTCAATAGTAGTCATAAAATTGTTACACGCAGAAGAAGAGAGTCTTTCGGTATTGTTTGTTATATGTACATGTGTATCTTATGATTTAATACATATGTGGCTTGTATGCTTATACGTGTACATCTTGTCTGTATTGGGATTGCTGTTGTTGTGTTGTTAACAGATAGTTTTTACCTCCACAGTAGTTTATTCATTATAAGTAATTGGAAGTCATTATATTGATATGCTCACTATTTATGATACTCATTAAGTATGAAGAAGAGTTTATTGAGGTCTGCCATTCATGAATCATTCTTTATGTAACCTTATTTAACTTGTAAACTGATAGTGAGACAATCCAGGAAGTTAAATTCTAATTCCAACCCCAAATCCCTCCCAAAGTTCCCATCCCATCCCCTAACTCCTCTCCCTCATCCCCTTGCTCCTCTCCCCCATCCCCTAGCTCCTCTCCCTCATCCCCTAACTCCTCTCCCTCATCCCCTAGCTCCTCTCCCTCATCCCCTAGCTCCTCTCCCTCATCCCCCAGCTCCCTGGCCCTGTTTTAAAGCTCAGTTGCCTCTCTAGCTGCTGTTTTACAATTGGGCCTGGCAGTTGATATATATATTTGTTGCTATATTGTTAAAATTATCTATTCTTTTTCCTTAGGAATATTTACAATGGTGTATGGTGTGTTACATTGGGGCTTGGAGCTGCTTTAAATGTTGCGATTGCTATAATTAATTTGCCCCTTGTTTATTTGTTTGTTCTGTATAGCTCACTGATGGTTTTAGTAATACTCATGTTTTTAATTATCAATAGAAATTATCAGTACATCGGATAAGTTTATAAAAAAAAAAACTTTTATTTCACACTCATTATTTTGATCATCTTATTACTTATGACGAGCAATTGACCACGTGATAGCGCATGCTAAGCATAATTATGCGTACATTAATTTACGGAATGGGCGGAGCAGTAGGTGGTATCTCTTGCTCTCGGCATAAAAAAAAAATTAAAGCACAGCGCC
This sequence comes from Chalinula nematifera, assembly GCA_036873525.1. Taxonomy (NCBI): domain Eukaryota; kingdom Metazoa; phylum Porifera; class Demospongiae; order Haplosclerida; family Chalinidae; genus Chalinula; species Chalinula nematifera. The sequence goes on along the minus strand of JAYJLX010065719.1, from coordinate 23,780 downwards.
AGCACAGCAATAGCATTATCACAAACCGCAGGTAGTGTAGTTCTCTTCTTGCCAAGTTGGCAGTGTGTCCGATCCTACAATCCCAGCTCTGTCCTGTAAAATAGAACAGGAGAGCGTGACTATGTCCGGTATAGGAGTAAGTGTTCTCTGTTGTAGTTTATATCGTACCTTTTTTATTATTATTATTATTATTATTTCTTTTTCGGCTACTGTAGCCGCCATTGGACCCCACCATGAGCCACTGGTCTCAGGACGGCTCTCGACATGGTGGCACATCTCTTCAGTCCACTACACCGGCTGCTTTATGTCTACCTCCTTATACTTTTGGATTGAGTAGAGCTGTTGGTAGTTACGTTACTTCACCATCTGCCCTCCCTTCTCCCTCGGTAACCTCAACTCCTGGCACTCCATCCCCTGGTATGGCTCCAGGAACAAGTTAGTATATTAGTGACCCTCCAGATATAGATATAATGGGTTATATACGAAATTGTCTAGTGTGACTGCCCTAAATAGTGTCTAGTATGAATCATAAGTAGCTAGTGTTGTTTCCCCAAATATGCTCTCTTAGAAACAATGCAAAGAAATTGTCCCATAAACTTTTCTTTGTTTATCGAATGCTATTTTCATTTCGCTCAGTAGTTGGTGAAGTGTGTAGTTCATAGCAACCAACCTTCAAAAGTTTTCACCCTTTTACTATACCTTGCTTATGATATGTAACCCAAGCATGGGGGAAGGGTTGTAGTAGTTTCGTTTTGTGTGTGTGTGTGTGTGTCTGTCTGTCTGTGTGTTACCACATGCAGAAAAGCTGTGGATACTTCATGGTAGAACTTCACTGAGACTCCATTGAATGTGTTGGATGTCGATAATTCCATGATTTATAGGATTGTTGAAAATACGGCAGAGAGTGGGAAAAAAAGAGATGTTCAACATTTTTCATTGACTTCATGACTTCATCTTTTTTGGGCTCGCACGTAGAATTTGTCAATCACACCTAGTTGTAGTTTTGATCGTGGCCATTTAAAACCCAGTAAAGGGGCTTGTTCTTGTCATGGCCCAACTTCTCATCCACTGCAGTAATGTGAGTGTTTGGTGTGTGTGAGATGGAAGAATCTGATTGTTATGGTCATTCTGTTGTGTTAAATAGTACTACTAAGGATATTTTTCAACAGTTGTAAGCTTAATAATATTGATGCTGAGAGCCATGAGAGGTATGTCAGGTTTTACACTTTTGTGCCTTCATTACATGTGTATATGAGGATCCATTGCTGTATGCTAAGTGCCATTCCTAACCTTTGTATTTGTAAGATGTTAGTAAACTTGACTTGTCAGGTATCATCCATTAGAGGTTAAACTCATACAACATTACTTTAATGCAGCACATATACTTGTACAACTTAATTACCATAGCATGGTAGTATACTGTACATGTATAGCTATAGCCTGGTTATGTTTGTTTCGTACTAGACTTCAGGGTCGTGGCTGATTATGATTGCAATCAATTGTAATCGATATTACATATTTTTGTGTAATCATAATATCCCTACTTTTTGCATGTAATCATAATCGTGACTCAGATAATCACATTTCTCTTAAACACTTTTTGCCAGTTTGTGCATGTTGTTTTAAATTTCAGCCCCAACCCTAGACTACTAGCTCTTTATTTTGTATTGCTTTAAAGTATGGTACAGCATGCATACTACCTTGTAAATCCCTACTATGTTACCAGCACATTGTTTTTGTAGTGATCCCTTGGGCTCCTGTACCTGTTGTAAATTCTTCCATTAACCTAAGCCCTCCTCCAAGGCCTAACTTTGGTCAGATTGGTAGGCCGATTGGATTAAGAGCAAATCATTTCCAGGTTAGCTGCACACCTTCATGTGTATCATATTCAATTAAAAGAAACATTTTCGGTTCACATATTTTGTATAATATTCAATTATTTCAATTACTTCAATGTTGAGTACATGTACTAGTCTATTGGACCTGTATTAATCATTCATACAGTGTACGTTGTAGTTAGTTTTGAGTACTATTTTTGATGTGTATACATGTACTTGTAGTTGTGAATAGGCTAATGTACATGTATGAATATCTACGGTATACATTGAACATGTATAGCATGCATATAACACTACATGTGTAATCCATTATCTGCTTATGATTGAGGTAAAATGTGACATACTGTACTATATCCAGACTATCCACTTCTTCTAATCTCACTTTGCATCAGGTTTTTTTATGATTTATTTGAAGATGAAAGTTGATGTTAAATAGTCCGCAAATTTTCATAATTTTGTGATTCAAAATGGCTAACTCAGCTGTACTCACAATATATTTAAATCTAATTACACAGCCCACATACCCTTGTATAAACAAGTATGATTCCATGTGTCTATGAATAAGTGGCTTCAAATATAAAGTAAGCTAAGTTGGAAAAACACTTGATTTTGAGCTATTCACGAAAATTTAGGACCACATAAATGTGGAGCTATACAGTAGTTATGAACTAGTGTAAATGTTGGGCTATGAACTAGGTCGCTTTTTTTTATGAAATAAGAAGTGGTTGGCCCAGGGCACAATATCACGGCAAGTTTTAAAGTTTCGGACAAGAAGAAATGGTGATCATATTCTTTTTGAACAAAAAAATGATGTCGCGATAACGATTGCTTACAAATATTTTACCTACTACTGAGTACTGAGTGGCCCCCTTGTGTAGCAAAAAAGCTTTTACTCTGGTTTTTTTTTAAACTTGGGTAGACACTGACAACCCCCGAATTATTGCTGAAAGCGCTGTTTAGCCAGAGAACTAAGCCTAGAAGACTTGCAATTATCCTTAAATCCATGTCTTTTGAAAGCAAGATTGAGTCTTGCTACTACATGACGATCAATAGAATAAACATTTTATAATGTTCATGTTAATGTTAAATTGTGTAGATAGTGATTTAGCATCAAGTGACAGTTTATATGCCTGCAGGTATAATAGACTTCCCTTGGGAAAAAAAAAACAACAACACAACGTACAATATGTAGTGATTGGCCCATCACTTGATGATCATGCACCTTCCATGTGTTTGCAATTTTGATATACATACATAATTATACATATAACCAGTAGCTATTATCGTTGTCAGTTTTAAATATTTTTTCCCCAGCGGGTGTGATAATTTTTATGCTAGCAGATGGTTGTCATTAGTTTACTTTAGTGCAGAAAGGTCTGGTGGTTCCTGTGCTTCAAATTTGCTCTGCAGTTGGAATGTTTTTTTTTGCAGAATACATACTTTTGCACTCTGCTACTTGCTGGCTAAATTATCTGCAAGTTTAAGGATCCATGGGTTATGCTTGCAAAGGATATGAACTTATTTTTATATGATTGATGGCATATTTTGCTAATAGACGTACTTGTTAGGTACATTTGCTGCATGTGCATGTATATGTACATATATATGTTATATCAGTATGACAGACTTAAGTACCTGTATAGTAATCTAATGTAACTATCCGAAGATCATTGTTACTCCTTATTCACTGCACTGCATTGCGCTAATTTTGATTAAGCTTGCACTGCACTACTTGTGATTAAGCTACATACTTAACATAGAAAGCAATCTGTCAGTATTATCTATGATTTATGATACTGTAGGTCAAAATACCATCCTGTATGTTGTTCCACTACGATATTACCATCCATCCGGATAAATGTCCACGAAGAGTTAATCGAGAGATTGTCGAGGCATTAGTGCAGACCAGAAAGGAATACTTTGGTGACCAGAAACCAGTTTTTGATGGAAAAAAGAATCTTTACTCTCGTAAACAGCTACCTGGAATTGGGAGAGAAAGGGTATGTTTCATTTGTGGTACATGTAGGTTTAGACTGTATTATTATCTTGTCTTTTTCATGAAGGTTGAGATATCTGTCACTCTTGGTGGAGATGGCAACAGAGAAAGAGTATTTAAGGTATTGAAGTGCAATGTAATGTATCGTTTTGAATACACCACGTATGTATAGTTCCTATTTAAATGGACGCATTCTGTTTCTATGCTACTTGCTGTTAGAAATTTTCGGTTGGATGACTCTTGTCCAAAATTTAAGAATTATAAAAATTTCGCTTATAAAAAAGTTCAAGTACAAGCACTTGGAAAAAAGAACACTGCTTTATACAATGTACCAGAGTGAGGGTTAATAACTAATGGAAGCCAGGTCTTCTACTAAAATGGGTAAGAAAAGCAGCAAAAAAACTGAGCAATTTTTTGTTTCATTATTCCCCACATGGTTGTGAGGTTGTGTCCATGTGTAGTTTATTAATGTTAATTTTGGATGCAGCTAATTATTCAAGCAATGAAAATCAAAAATTTTGAAACTTCAATGCAGTTGAAATTATATCCTATTACGTATGATGCACTATTGTAACAAGCCAATCAAATTGTGCAATTTAGTTTTCGTTATTTGACTTCAGCCTGGTTAACAATATGATGCTAGCGGAAGGTTACATTGACACTGGAATACAATCCTAGTCTATTCCAAAGTAAACGTTATGTCAAGAAGGTCAAATCACCCACGCAACGTCTCACAGGCATCAGATTATGAACTAGGCTTTACATGTACAATGTTGGAAACTCCCTGAGCCACTTCAGAAATTCTGAAGTACTTACAATACTACTTTTGTTTAAATGTGCATGTAATTAACCCGAGCATGGGTGGGGGGTTATAGTAGTTGGTTTGTGTGTCTGTATGTTTGTCTGTCCGTCTGTGTGTTTCCACGTAATCTCTGTTGATATTTGGTAGTAGAACTTCACTGACACTCCATTGAAAGCACTTGATGTCGATACCATAAAAATTCTAAAAATTCGTAAAATAAATAATTATTGTGGCAGAAATAGTGCTTTGCCTCTTATAATTCATCAAAAAAGATTAAATCGGGGAAATCCTCTAACTTTATCATATCCTTCTAATTTCGGCATATCATCGTACCTCTTGCTCTCACGTGGACGTAGTTTAAGTTTTGAAGACGAAGAGGGCAGCAGATGTCGACAGAATGGCCAGGTAATAGTGAATGAGGTCATATATGATTGTGAGCCCTGTTTCCATTCATAGCATTTTTGACTAAGTTTAATCTGGTTGGAGTGGAGAAGAGACACCCTAAAAAACATGCCGATTCAAATCATAGTGATACAGCTGGAACAGGCGCTGGCAGCGGCACTAGTAGTCGTTTTTTGGACAACATTAGGGAATTCTGTAGCCTAATTGTCAGAGATTCAAACGAAGATCTTTGACAATTCTGATCGATGGTTTTGTTGAACGCCATCTTTTTTGCCACGCCCATTGAGCACATATAGAAAAATTAATTTTGTCAGTCACGTGTAGTTACTGTATCTTGGCCTCCCAAGCCTGGCCTTTGATATCTGCTGGACTCTCTCTTGGACTGTTGGGACCCTTGTTTAAAGGATAAATGTTGGACTTTAGTGAATTGGAATTGTTAGTCTACTCTATAAGTTTATTACGGCTTGTAAGTTTTTACTTGGTCCAATTGGTTGTTGGACGTGTGAAGAATCTGGACTGAAGTAGAATTTCTATGTTTACTGTGTGATTGTACAAATGTTTGTTGTGACCGTGTCCAGCAGTGTGTGAATGCCTGATTAAAAGATCTGCCGATTTATTATTGCTGTAGTGTGGACTTGCTGATGTGAAGCAAACTTTGTGTAGACAATCCAATTATATTTTTATTGAATAAAGTGTATATACATGCACAGCTGCAAGGGTTCAGTGCTTTAGTGCTTTCATTTGTACAGTGTGCATGCATAGAATCATCACGTCTTTCTTCCTTTAATATTGTAATCTTGAAGAATAATGTGCATCAGTGTGAACATGCGTGAGCAAGCATACTTTATACAAGATTTCTTGGCATAAACAAGTGAGAGAGAAGTAAGGTTTTGACTGGTTAAATTCAAGTCTTCATGTTTCACTGTACTGTATAGCGGTTTTTGTATGGTATAAAATCTTGGGCATTTAAATGGATAGGTGATATTAAACTGTGGAGAATGAGTGAACACTTTTTGTAAGTGGAGGAGGTAATTATTGGGATTAGCACTTATAGTGAATACTTCATCAATTTCACGTCAGTAGAGGATAGGCCATGAAAGGGCATGCACAGGCTACTTAATAGTTAATACCTGGGACAAGCAGTCATGATTTTTGAATATCTTACCAATAAAGTCTTTTTGATGTTGCAATTATCCAGCTGCAACTACGCTCACATTTTGGGCAAATTAACGATGTATTAAAATAGAGAAAAGATGGGCGCTCTTTGATAAAGTTAGCAACTATTTTCTGGTCTGTATTAACTGGTATTAACACGGCACATGGACTTTTTTAAAAATAAGTTAACACTGATGTTTTTGTTGCAGTCCAAAAGGTCAGTGATATTCTTGATCCCGCTATTTGAGGCTAAATGTTTTCAGAACTTTCGAAGTGCTTAGTTTTTAGAAGCTTTAACTGGTACCACTCAGAAGACGTGTTGCATTGATAAGGAATGGCAACGTTAATGATTTGTTAAGTATGGCTCTTTTGGTCTCCTGTTGTAAGATTTTCATGTGCCAGAGTAGCCCCTAGCTCAAAACAGCCCTGCTATTTTAATTGCAGTCCACATTTTGTATTTAATAAGTACTGTATTTCACATTTGCCATTAATATTTATGCATTTTTCATTTGTTCAGGTTTCTGCCAAATTTGTTGCTCAAGTGAACCTTCAATTGCTGGAAAGTGTCTTGAGGGGAGAAATGATTGGTGGAATTCCTTTTGAGGGTATACAGGCCCTGGATGTAATTATGAGGCATCTCCCTTCAATGCTGTAAGATCCACATATTAGTACATGAAAAAGCGTGAAATTATATGTATGCATAATTTTTCTATGTGCATCATGTATCGCACGCGCACTGTTTTCTTAATCAAAAATTTTTGAGTAAACATTTAAGCATGTTTATAGTGCATGTAGTTAATACATGTGTGAGTTATTTTATACACTTGTAGATGTATATTATGTTAATTATGCGTTGTGTGCAGTATGCATTTTTCAATAAATACATTTAAGGTGCAGATCCCTCACTGAGCTTAATGTACATGTTGTAAATCAGAAAAATCCGTCAGAAAAAAAAAAAACTGAAAGAGAAAGAGAGAGACAGGAAAAAAAAAAGTATCACAGTTCCCTATATAGGGCTCAAACTCACTCAGGTGAAAAAAAGAACAGAAAAACTGGAAAAAAAAAGGGAGTTGGTGGGATTCAAACCCGCCCAGCTATGTCATGTTAATATTCGTAACTTCAAACTGCTAACTAACACACTAACTAGTACTAAATGTACATATCCCTCGCTGTACACAAATTTACCATTGGCAAACTACTATACAAGTAATGCAACAAAGCTTTCAACTGATAATCATCGATGTAATGACTGCCCACTGACTCGTCAAAGCAAGACTAATCAATTTAGGTTAATTAATTAAAAAACAAACATTGAAGAAGAAAAGTGTGGTCATAAGCAAGCAGCCATTATCATAGCTAAATCATTGACTTAACTTAAAACACGGAGACGAAGCGATTTGAATAGCGGCATTTGTTGACCCTACCATCCTTAGCACACAGTGAAAGTTTCAGCTCTAAACTCGCATCAGGAAGCAAGATACAGAATTGTGAAGTTCGTGTCCGTTTGATAATGAGATTCGAAAATCATGCTGCTGTCTAAGTAGATACACATCATTACTGCATGAATTTGTGGCATCAAACACCAAGAGCTAAGACAGCAAACTTATGAGTTATGACTGACTGGCTGGATGAAATTCAAATTAAATCTGCAATGTATCTGTATCTAAAGGTTAAAACCGTTCTTCAGTTGATTTGGCATCATCTGTATCTAAAGGTTAAAACCGTTCTTCAGTTGATTTGGCATCCAGGACAGCTATGTAGTTTTAACAAATTTCTTAATAACATGCAGTGGTTTACTTAGCTGACTTTGTTTAGCCATTGTTAAGACATGCTCAGGTAGGCATAATCTGATAACGTGAATTTACAAAATATTAACAGAATGTTCCATAATTTGGTCAACCCTTACATACACACATACACCATTTCGACCAATGTGGGCTCGTTCAGCCTCGTCCCAATTATACATGCATAGCCATAATATTTATAAACAACAATAAGAAATAACTTTAGAGCAATCATAGTACATGCACAACATGTATTTCGTAGTATGCAACTAATATGCAAGATTTGAGGGCAAGGAAATATAGTCATAGCATGCTCAGGATACTATGAATGTTTGAATTCTTGGTTAATAACAGCAGTGTAACAGCATGCACTGAGTAGAGTACTGCTGTTTTGATTTCTTTTCTTGAGCTTAATCTATCGATGACCTACATACATGTGAGTGAAACAAATTTGTGTCCTTACAGTCTTACCTTCGGAGTGCAAGGGTCTGGCTACACGAGACTGACTAAACTGAACCAGACAATTGACAAGCAGCATCAAATAACTCAATTTAAGTAGCTATGCTCACAAAGGCTCGCCCCAAATATTGCAATGCATTCGTCTAGTGTAGTACAAACATATAGTCTCACAAAGCCAGCCCCTCCCACTTTGTACATGCATACTTGTAGTTTCACCGACTTAAAAAGCTCATTAAATTTTTAAGTGTAAACTAAGGTTGAGACTTGAGAGTTTTACTTGCTATGACCTTTAATATAATTAAATTAAAGAAATTGTGCATAAATACATTTATTTATAGATATACATGTACATGTTCTGTATCATATAAATACTAATTTTTAGTTACATGTAAGTGGTGTACATACATGTAGAATCGTCTGCAGAGATAGCAATGTCCATAAGATTGTCAGTGTTTGAGGACCTTCAATTATCATCACTTATGTCAGATGCATTGGATCATTTGGTTGACTTCCAATCCGGAATGTGAGCTTTTCAAGTTGTGTATGGTTGGCAAGTCCACCTTTTTTCCAGTATTGATCTTCCACCTTTTATATACATGTCTGACTAAAGCCATCCACTTTTTAAGGGTCATGATATCAAACCAAAGTATTATGTGAATTGAACTTTATATGGCCCTTTAGTGGAGTCCAAGCCAATTCAGTTGAATCTAAAATGCAATAAGCCATGGGGAGGCAAGCAGCTTCATGTCCTTTATGGCCATTTTCTCTACAACGTATCCATTTTACAATACATTTTCTCGGATTGTATGTTAGCAAAGAGTCCGATTTTGAGGCACCGGAATGGAGTGGTACATCATGATGCATAAGCCAATCAATTACTTTAGTCTTTTGCGAGCCTTCACTATCTTTTTCTCACATTATCTTGAATAATAAGATGATTATCCATGACAGTAAGATGATGGGGGAGCTGTTTATTTCTACAGCACTCCTCAAAATGTTCCCCGGTCATCTCATTACGACAATCGATTGTATTAATCTTGGAGCGGATGACAAAAGTAGTTTTGGAAATCCAACCTATCTCACCTCCTGGCATTAATCTTAACCCTGTACCACTCGGACGCCTAACATGAATGTACCTCCTGTCATGGTGTCTTTTCGACCCAGGCTGCATAGTTGCCATAGTGGGGATTAACCCAGATCTCGTCAACCAAGACAACTCATTTTTAGTTTTTATCTACTGTACTCTGTTTTGCATTATTCCACATAGATAGTTGTGCCTCTGCTCATCAAGCCTAGGCTGTTCATTTACAGTAAATAAACCAATGTTTTAAAATGTAGGACATACCTGAATTCAAATGGCGGAGTGGTAATGTCTTGCAGTAAAAAGATCTTTAATTCCTCCTGTTGACATTAGTATAGCATTGTTTTATACATGTGTTCTACAACTTACCAACAGCTCATGCGCCGAAATTTGCTCTTTTTTCTATTGATTTCATTTGTGACCAAGACTTTCCTTGAATGCTTAAGGTTTTTTATGCTATTACATCAATGTGCATTGATGCACTCGAGCATATGATTCACTAAGTATTTGATTATTTGATGCACATTAAAAACTGATCCACCTCTGGAGGTGAATAGATATATATCGAATCGTCGTATGAGCCAAAATGTTTCTGTTTTTTTTTTGCTATTGTATAGACTTATAATCGTTTTGTAGTACGCAATAAGTGATACGCTACATCAAATTTTCTTTGAGGACTACTGTACGTGTTTGTATTTGTTTTAATATTTGAAAAAAAACATGTACATGCAGGGGTGATTCTTAAAATTTGCTGATGGGGGTGCTCAAGTACTTTTTCAGTGAAAAAAAACAAGCTTTGCAGCCACAGTAGTCCAGCTGTAAAGTCACATGATTTTGCTTAAAATGACTTGATTGTGATATTTTAACCCTTTCTTGCATAGGAAAACAAATATTTGGTTTATAAATAAGGAATAAAATGTGATTCTCCAGCTAATGGGGGTGCTCAAGCACCCTAAGCACCCCTCTAAAAATGCCCCTGACATGTATCCATAAGCTGTTACATACATATAAGACCTAATACACATTCATCATGTTAGATGTAGTCGAACAGTTGAGCTAGTCCCCTGTTTGTACTAATAGTACAGAACCTTCCAGATACACCTTGAAAGCACATTTGAAAGCACACATGTTCTTTGAATTTTTAACAGGCTGGTTCTTCACTGTTATATACACAGCTGTCTTAATTCTCTGTTGCAACATTCATTTATATTTGGAGTTAAATTATGTAGAGAATTGTGACAGCTGGATGTAACATAATGAAGAGCCTTACACAAATGCAAAAGCAAACGTGCAAGCAAGCGGAAAACGTTTTATTTTCAAGTTGCGTCTGGAAGGTACTATAGTTCTCACTTTATTGTAATCAATGTAGTCTGTTTAACCTGCTGTTACCGTCTAATATCTGTTTGTGCTATAGTTATACTCCTGTCGGACGATCATTCTTTGCACAGCCTGAAGGTGAACCATATACATTAGGCAATGGACGGGAGGTCTGGTTTGGCTTTCATCAATCCATCAGACCATCTATGTGGAAGATGATGCTGAACATTGATGGTAATACGCCTTTTTTATTAACTGTAATTCATGATAAAATCGTTTTGCAGTGTCTGCTACAGCGTTTTATAAGTCACAGTCTGTTCTAGAATTTCTTCATGAAATGTTAGACATGGAACCGGAAACACTACGTAGACCTCTGGCTGATTCACAGAGACTACGTTTTGCTAAAGAAATCAAAGGTAACCGCTGAGTTGTACAACAAACTGTATGCATGTGTTTTGCAGCAATTCATGATGTGATCTATGCTGGCTTTTAAAGTACATGTACATACATGTACAGTATGCGTCATTAAAAAGTGTACAAACCGAACCGCACTGTAATACTGTAATTACCTTATGTACTGTACTGAGTAATTTCAGTGCGGTGCGTACACTTTTTAATGACGCATACTGTATATGTATATACATGTAAGGTGTACTCATCAACGATGTTTTCTTTTAGTTTGATTTATATTGTAGCATGTACACAGTACTTGTGTGTTAAATATAATGCATTAATTTGGATTTGTAATATGGATTGGCCATGTTGTCATCACTATGACTTCGGTTTTAGAGTATACAATTTTACTTTTTGGAGTTAATGAACTAGAAACAAGAAAAGAATCAAAGTAACTCACTGTTTTGTAAGGAATGTGTGCTCCCTTTAGAGTACATGTTTATGTGACCGGATTTGAGAAAATAGTACTTTATAATTATTAATTAAAATTACTTGAGGCAATCAGCATAATCTATATACCATTGACATTTAGTCTACGAGATTTGACAGGTATTGATCACTTGGTTGTCAAAATGCAAGCATTTGAAGTTGAAAAATCTTCTAACTGAAAAGTAACTGCAAAGTTCTTTATTTAATTTCATTCTGAGCAATCACGTGACCGTTTGCGTAGCGACCATTCCAAAAAATGGCGGTTACAGTGAAAAACAATGGGACTTTACACAATAATTTGACTGACTTGTTGCTTGAAACGAACGATGAATTTAAGATCTACTTGTTCTTTAAACTTTGCTCGAAGTTTTTGTTGTGTAAATGGAACTGTATTTGTAAAGCCATCATCATAGCAAAAAAAAAAGTCAAACCAAGTCGCTATGTTGTTTTCATGCGTAAATGAGCACCATATAATAAACTGTACTCTGTGAAGACTATAGTTTTTTTTTTTTACTGCTTTAAGCCTGCTTATGGAAGCATTTAACAGAAAAAATTAAATATACCAGTCGATGGAAAAGGCTTTAAAGTACCTGTATTGGTGAAAAAAAAGGTGATCGTACGAGAAGCCATTCTCTAGTTATATTTCACTGTTACTCAATACATCAAAAATTATGTTTAGTACTATTTTCAGATCCGATTACATATAGTACATGTACTAATTATCATTCCATTCATCATGGTTATTGAAACTATTTAAGAAGTAAATGTAGTAGGACTCTTTTTCAAACTAATTCAAAGTACGTACATGTACGGTATGCGTCAAAAAAAAAAGTGGGCGCACTGCATCTTAATTACTGAGGACAGTACAGTAATTACTGAGTAACAGCAACAGTACCTTATCCAGGTGCTACATGCTTAACAATGCAGCAGCTGTTACATGTTACAGTACTTTGACAGTAATTTTGACAGTAATTTTGACAGTACTTTGTGAGGTAATTGCGATGTGATGCACCCACTTTTTTTGACGCATGCTGTACATAAAAAATCTGAGAGTTGTGCAAGTTTATTACATAAATTCAAGCGCTTCCGCTGTAGAATTTTACTATTGATATTGAATTTATAAGTATCATCAAGGATAGAGATGATTACAATCAATGTACGTATACGTATCGCTTTATACCATGGAAGCCCTACAGATCAAAGGTACTGCACATGTGTTATATGCTATATTCACATGGCCACAACCACATTCTGTAAAATATACACAACCTCATGGGATTATGGATATTTAATGGGATTAGAATGTAAAGACCCACAGACAGGTTTTGTTGCCTCATAAGAGAAGCAAAAATGCTAAAAATTCGATTCAATTGTTTCGAAGAGTGTTTGTGACTTTGTGGAGAAAAATTTAGTGACCGTCAAAAATTCTAAGTTATTTAATTCACATGCAACAACTCATGATCACGAAAGACAACGATGAAGTAAGCAAAGACAAGGTTAGCTATTAAATCATCGTTCTTTGAATCTGTAAGCCTTCCGTAGCATAAATCACTTATTACACCCCTGCCACGGCATTATTGCATATACACACTCAATGACATTCAATAATCCCTCAGGCTCCACCCTTGGGATTATTGAATATCGTTTCGTATGTATGCGCAATAATGCCTTGGCAGGGTTATCATAACTATTGTATAACCAATATTACTACTGCACATCATTACTGTTCCTTTTTGTGTCACTCAAATACATGTAGATTCAATCTACTTTATGATTTTAGGTTGTTAGCACTACTGTCATCATTTACGGATTTTTATTGTGATGGATTAAAAAAGGACTTTGTGTGAAAACATTTTAGCCATTGACTACCGTAATTCCTCTAGAAATTTGCACCTCCAAGTTCGAATTAAATAATTATTTGGAAAAAAATTTTAAACATCCTCTAAAAATTTATTTTATTGCCTTGCGTCCCGTTTTTGATTTATGAAAGAGAACGACCATATAACTCAACAACCAGGTAAGTTTTTTATTTCTGTTGCTTTACCTAATTTTTGCAAAACCTCCAATTTTGTCAGAAATTAACCCACAAAGAGAAAACTTTTCTACTGTACCTCGAATTATTCGTCAAAAAATTAATTTTCTCCAATCAGTCGTAACGAATTTTTGGAGGAATTCATATCAATCAATGACTTATGTATGCTACACATGTGCACGTGCACATGTACCCATATCAATTATTTTCGCAGAGGTACATGTACAAGTACGTGTAAACATACATACTGTGTATGTACTGTACTTTATGTACATGTATTCTAAGACTATTTATGCTTACTTGTGTATATTATTGTAGGTTTAAAGGTTGAAGTCACTCATACAGGTCCAATACGTAGGAAATACAGAGTTTGTAATGTTACTCGACGGCCAGCTTCAGCACAAACGTATGTGCATGATATGATATGCTCAATTTCACCTCTGTTCTAAACCACATAGTACATGAGTATACATTGTACATGTACACATGCCATTTGTACATGTGCATGCATGTTTTGCTGAATTTTGTCCTTGTTATACTACTACATGTACATGTACAGTCTATACAGTACATGTACATATACATGTAGTGATGCACATGTTGTAATTGTACATGTACTACATGTAGCTTGTAACAAAAGTTTTTGGTTTTTTTTTTTCATCTTTCAACATATACACTGTATGCATACGTACGTATAGATTCCCTCTTCAGCTTGAAAATGGGGATGTTTTTGATTGCTCAGTAGTACAGTACTTCAGTGAGAAATATCACATAGAGCTCAAGTACCCTTTCCTTCCTTGCTTGCAAGTGAGTTGATTATTTTACTGTACATGTTTCTCCTAGTATGCAAACTACATGTATAATAGTGCACTTTTTATATCATTCACTTCCTCCTGTGCAAAGCCAAATCGTTATTGATACAGTATACAGCATTTACAATTGTACAGGATACATGTGCATGTACGTTTATGTATAATGGCTTGTACTGTTACCTTTACAGGTTGGTCAAGAGAAGAAGCATACTTATTTACCACTGGAGGTACAGTACACTGTATTGTATACTAACCTGTATGCATTGCATAATAACTTCACCTTCTGATTTGTACATGTAAATATGTGCATATAGTTTACAAAAACAGCAGTACTACCATGTACATATATGTAAATGTACAGTACGTACACTGTATATTATTGTACATTTATGTACTATATACATACTTAATAGTGCAGTAGTAGTCTTTCTACTACAAATATTGTCAGATTTGTTGCATACTCATTGTAGAAATAAGTACAGCAAAGGCTCATAAGTACATGTGTACATAAACAATTTTGTATTATTTCTGCAAAAATTACATAAATGTATGTACACTGTATACATGTACATTACAAACTTTGATAGTGGACACTCCAAGAAGGGACATAGTACAGAAAACCTTTCAACAAAGGACACTCATCAATGCCCCAAACAGACTTGTCTGATAGATTTTTACCTCCCAAAGGAGGACAATCACTCTGTAAAGGACAAAGCACTTCAGTTTACATGTATATAAGGTCCCAAAGTGTCCTTTATTCGGAGGTTCCACTATATACAATTGTACAAGTAGTACAGTACTTTTTAATGACTTACATATGTAACTCAAGCCCTACTCATACATGTACATGTACATGTACATACTGCAAACTACCGAAAAGTAATCGGAATTAAACTACGTATTTTTGTGGACACTGTTTGTTTGTAACAAGTTATTAAGAATTTATTCAAAATGTTCTTCATCTTGTATTCTGCTATATACTCTTAAAGATGACTTAGGTGGGTGTGGAAACCAGTGTTTTTTGGATGAAGCCTATTTAAAAGCCATGAGTAAGAAATACCATTTTGACAGTACTTCAAACAGATGAACTAACTTTGGAGTTTCGGGATAATGTTATTGAGTTACTGGTTTTTGAAGTTTGAGTTAAACTAAACAAAGTTGTTCCCTGATTTGCATATCATGAATAGCATTTAAACAAAGAAGAAGCATACCCATTTTGATTCACTTCACCTTCTGTCACATTTATTTTAAAGTGTCAATCATACTGGACTACATGGGTCAGTTACAGGTGCTTAAAGTTTGTTCGTCCTATAAATTGTATAGTACATTATACATCCATGTTGCACATTGTTTGCCATATTGGAATGGTACGTACAGGAATCATACCCAGTTAGCGAAGTTTACAGGAGTAGCTTCGGTTTGGCTACATTTTTTAACAGCTTGTAGCTTTCTGTGAATATCTCCCTTTTTTTGTAACTTGTTCAAAAAATAAAACAAAATGAGGGAAAAGCTATTACAAACAAAGTCTGCAGGTACATGTAATACTAAGGAAAACACAAACGTTGTCATTCTCGTTTACGTGGTCTATAGTGTACATTTTCTAGTGTATCAAATATCTAAACAAATTGCTGTAAGGTTTTGGAGAGCCATGTTGAAGTGTACAACAGAGCCAATTACTCAAAAGCAGCTTCTTAAGGAATTTTTGCCACAAATTGGATTGTACAATTTAGAGTGTCTCTCATTCTGTGCATTGTAGATGTAAAATGTACAATGTACATGTACAAGTAGTACTCCCACACTGTCTCGTATGAAACTTTTTCTCTCCACTCAGGTGTGTGACCTTGTTCCTGGTCAGAGATGTATAAAAAAGTTATCAGAAAGTCAAACATCACGAATGATTAAAGCAACATCAAGAACAGCCCCAGATCGAGAGGCTGAGATCAATAGACTGGTTTGTGTTCTACTTAGTTTCGTTATTTGATGCATTTTTATGAACTTGATACAGGTCGCACAAGCAAATTTCAATGGTGATCCGTATGTGCAGGATTTTGGAATATCTGTTGATACTAAAATGGTAACAGTCACAGGTCGAGTATTGCCAGCTCCCAAGTTACAGTATGGGGGAAAGGTACAATACATACAGTACATGTGTACATGTGCATGATACGTAGATTACCTACTGTATCAGTGTTGTTCAACTTAATGTACTATTGTATGTACCTATTTATACATGTATTGTACTTGTACATGTATATTGCCAGACAAGAGTCCAGGCGTTGCCTGATCGTGGGGTGTGGGATATGCGAGGGAAGCAGTTTCATTGTGGAGTTGAGGTGAATCTATGGACTATTGTAGTATTTTCTACCACAAGGCATTGTCCGGAAGATAAGCTTAGGTTCGTGCACCATATACATGTGCGTATACATGTATGCTCCGAATAGTTACAGTAGTGCTTTAAATATTAATGTTTAATGTCATTTATTTATGTACATTGTACATGTATATACATATAGGACATTCATTTATCAGTTACGGAAGATTTCATTGGATGCGGGAATGCCTTTCAAGAGAGACCCAGAGAGGATTCGATATATTCAGGACAGAATGGGTAACCCCACTTTGCACTATATGCCTATATCTAATTGTGTGTTATCCCTTTGGTGCTATACTTAGTGTGCTAAAGCCTACAGTAATTGTATTATTCTTACATGTAAATACTCATCATTGGCAAATAGCTTTCTTTGTCTCTGTTGCGTTTAATGTCTGGAAATGATTAAGTCATCCATTTTGAACTACATGTACATGTAGACTGTTTCAATATCTATATGTGTAGAAAGAGGAAATCGCTGTTATAATTTGTACTTTATGCATCTACACTAGCTGTTAAATTCAAGGCTGAGTATTGAACGTACTACATGTACATGTATGTGTACATATGATTCCTTCCAAACATGGAGTGCCAATTAGTGCACTATTATAACTTGATTTTCAATTCAGGTGAAATTCTTAAATTTAACCCTGTTTTGTGTATTTTATTGATTTATAGTATTCACATGACAAATATTTGATACATGTAACTCAGCAGTGATACATGTATTGTACATACATGTATCGTACATTTATCTATTCAACTTAATATACTGCATGTACATGTACATGTATGCTACATGTATATTTTAGGATACGAAAGAGTGGAATCAGTTGAACCATTATTTCGTCAGCTTTGTATGGAAATAGAAGGTCTGCAATTAATACTGGTAGTTTTACCAGGCAAGACACCTGTGTATGGTTAGTTGGAATAACATCATACAATTACATGTACATGTACATTTAATATGTTTCGGTAACAGTGGAACTCTGAATAATGGAAATAATTGGATCAATAAATTACTTTATTTCCTGAAGGTTTTTTTTAAAGAGAGGTTGCTTAAGCATTGTTTCACTAGGAAAGACCTAAGGCTTTTCTTAAAGAGAATTTTCATTGTCAGAGATTTCACTGTACTTGTATGCATCGTGTATCTTATTCCGGATACTTTTTTCAATAACTTATTTCAAAAGCAAAACCTTCTTTTCAAAACTCAAATACGCTCGAGAAATCTGAAGGATACATGTACATGTATTTGTATCTATTGGATTCCTTGATAACTTGGGAGCAGTTTCATTACATCTAAACCGCCATTGGACGGCAGCAAAGCTGTCTAAATGACAGAGAAGAACTGGTGGCTATCACTTGATTTCGGACAAAATTTCTTAACAAAAAAAAAACAAAAAAAAACCAGTGAAGTTGCACTCTTCATTTCTCGATGGAGAGTTTCATGATGAATGCTTGTGTGGAATATCGATGTACCACTTGGACTATCAGGTTGATAATCATCGTGGTCTCGACTTTCTCCAACAAAGCATTCTCGAGTTGGTGTGTAAGCAGGGTCCTTGAAAAGCGCCTGATTCCAGACACACAGGAGCAGTTTTTAAATTTTACATGTGAAAGTATGGGCATCCAGAATTAGGGGATTTTCAGAGTTACATGACTTTATTATATGTACTTTATATATTGAATCTTTTATTTACTTTAGCTGAAGTAAAACGTGTTGGTGACACATTGCTGGGTGTGGCTACTCAGTGTGTGCAGACACGTAATGTCAATCGTACTTCACCACAAACATTATCAAACCTTTGTCTTAAAATAAATGTGAAGCTAGGAGGAATTAACAGCATTATTGTTCCTGCCATGAGGTATGTGCAGTACAGTATAATTATTAGGATTAACTGAGTTTACAGGAGGTGGTCAGCTCTGCATGTAGTCAAAATCCAGTACTAATTACAAAATTTGCAAAAAAAAAAAAATCAACCTGTGTCTAGGGTTGGGCAATAATAAAAATACATATGTGCGATTATTGACTGAAAGATAATTGCTTGTATTGTCAAGAAAAAATAAACAATTCAGCACAAGTATATATAATATTATACACAAATAGTGTACCATAATTCTGGAAATTTTCAGCTGGAGAAATTCAGTATTTTAAATTTTCATGTAGTTTATTTTTGTATATGAGCTAAATTTATACAGGCTCTATATTGTGTAAACAATCATTACACATTACACAATTCATTTCATATTATGTGCAAGAAAAAGCATTTTATTCACATGGTGTGGAGTAAGTTTAGCTCGAAGATCATTGACGATAAATCCTGCTTTAGAAAATAAGCGCTCAGATGCCACACTAGTCCCAGATGTGCACAAGTATTGTTTTGCTAAAGAAGAGAGAATAGGGAGATTGTTTTGCTGGGACTTTCACCGCACAAGTGGATCACTTTCCATGTCTACAATCGGCAGTATTTTGTACATGTATCTATAAAGTTCCCTTTGCACTCGATCAGGAGCTGCAATGTCACAGCTTTCACTACTCAACTGTCCAGAAAATGCTGTTTTGAGCACTGCTCCTAGACTCTTAGATTGAGTTGCTGAACAAACCTATATGTTCTCACCAACAGCTGTAGCCTTTAACTTAACTCTTTCCAATACATTATCAGTTTCACCGTCATTGAAAAATTCCAAACGAAATCGAGGATCAAAATATGTACTGATTTTGAGTAGAGTAGTCATACTTTATACACTGTTTATAGTATACTGCGTGGGTGTATCAAAGGCGCCTACCGTTCGTTTTTTCCCGGTGTAGAACAGTTGACCGGATGTTTTTCACTCGATAAAGAACTCGTGGCCTGAATTGCACTCGATATAGAACTCGTGGCCGGAACTGCACCCGATATAGAACTCGGGGCCAAAATTTCACCGAAATATTACAAGATATAGCACTCATGGCCGGAAGCACAACTTCAACTTAGACTTACCTCGTGTTTTTTGATGTAAGTTTTTTCTCTTCGATCATCTTGTCGAGCACTTGCCGTATCTGAGGGGTTGGGGCTGCCAATTCTTATGATCCTCAACCAATACACTACAGATAGCCTGCTGTGGTTCCAAAATACGGTCTATCAGATGGTAAGTTGAACCTCATCTAGTAGTTGCATTCTATCGCTAAACAAATACTGAGTGACCATTACATCGAAGTATCTTTACAATGTCAGTTATGCAGGAAGTGCAGTATGTGTGCATAGTGTATACTTGTATGTAGAATCATTGCATGAACTTACTGCGATTAATTTGTGTTCTTTCAGATTTAAATGTAGTTCTAGTTGTTTCTCTCTCAGGTCTCTGGTTTTCTTCCAGCTTCTACTAAACATTGCAACTAGCCCATGACACCGACTTATAGCACGCTGAATATTATTGGCCTTCAGAAACTTGTTAATGGCAAGGTCTAGGTTGTGCCCAAAACAACTGATGTGAGGCCTCTTTAGTGAATTGTTAAAGGCACTTACGTAATTGGAACCATTATCGGTTGTTGTGGCTAAAAGGTTGTTTTGACTTAATACCCAGTTGGAGAGAACATCGTGTTGTGTATCAGCAATCGTTTCAGCTGTATGATCTGAAAACAAGGGAACTCTATCCAAACAGAACGAACGTAGATCTCGCTTCTGATCTATGAAATGAATTGTAAAACTTAAATACGGGTCAGTACCCTTGATTGTCTACAAATCAGTGATACCAGTGTAGTGCTTCACACCAATCATAGACCGGATTACAATATCCTTTATTTTTGAATGAATACAGTGCTTGCAATTCCTTGTCAGTAAAATGCTTCCTTGATGGCAGATTGTACTGTGGATCCAAATGATGAACCAGTTGTTCGAAACCTGGCTTTTCCAGTGCATTAAAAGGTTGTATGTCTTTTGCTAGGAACCACATAACACTTTTGTTTAACTCCTTCGCCTTCTTACTGTTTGCCTCATACAGTTTACTACGAGAAACAGACTCCTCAAACGTTATCTGTCTCAGGGTTCAGTCGTGATCTACGTGTAGTTGTAACCGGATCCATGTAACATAAATGTCGGGATGATGGTCTTGAATATGTCTAAACAGGTTAGTTGTGTTCGACCTTTTAGCAGAAACAGTCACGTTGCACGATCAACAGATGGGCTTTTCTATTTCACTGGGAATACGAACGTTTCGATTATCCCCTACTGGACCAAAATGGTTTCAGATTATACTTTTACT
This sequence comes from Chalinula nematifera, assembly GCA_036873525.1. Classification (NCBI taxonomy): domain Eukaryota; kingdom Metazoa; phylum Porifera; class Demospongiae; order Haplosclerida; family Chalinidae; genus Chalinula; species Chalinula nematifera. The sequence continues at coordinate 2,610 of JAYJLX010065719.1, read as the reverse complement.
CTTTGGCTTTTTCACCAGGTTCCTAGATTCCACTACTGGCTCACTGTCAACATTGAAACTGAAATCATCTTCATGAAGTTCAGTCACCATTTTATTCTTTAGTGCACATACGCAGTTCTTAATTGCGATTTATTGAATTAAAAAACATGTGCGATACAATTATTGCATTTGCAATAATCGCGATTTTGTAATGGTATTATCGCCCAACCCTACCTGTGTCTTTTTTAACAGTAATGTATGGCTTTGACATAACTGACTGAATGTAGACGGAAGATTGTAGTAGTCAGTTTGTGTTTGTGTGTTCATTATTACACCTCCTCTTTGTTGCTACATTGATATATGAACTTGTTATACAAGTGCTTTTATGCGTAATCCTGTACTGTAACAATATAGCCTCTGTGATGTGCCCGTACAATGAATGTTTGTTTATGTTTAATGTACAGGCCTCCAATATTCAGAGAACCTGTGATTTTCATGGGTGCAGATGTGACACACCCTCCTGCTGGAGATGATAAAAAACCATCAATAGCTGCTGTAAGTAAACTAGGTAATAATGGTCCATACTGACCATCAGCATTTAGAAATGCAAGGTAGCATAGTATGTGCATGCTAATGGTATTCATGTGTATGTCACACCTCATAAATAGCATTGACCCTTGTACCAAACAAGACTGTTGCTCTAATTCATGTTACTGCTAATGATGTGCATGTGTTTTTGCCCTTGTATCAAAGATAGACCTGTTGCTCAAGTTTATGTAACTACATGTAAGTGTATGTACTGTACATATATTAGAATATTCATCCTTACTGTATGCAGTACATGTACATTTCATGTGCACTATGCATTCTAATTAAGAGTTTACCTTTTATTGACTAGTTGGTGGCTAGTATGGACGCTCATCCTAGTAGGTACAGTGCTACTGTTAGAATACAGCAACACAGACAGGTAAAATTATTGTGTAATTGAGAATACATTTAAAGACACAATGATCATTCGAGTTTGTAATTGAACAAGTGGTGTTTTTTTTTGTATGTGAATAGGTACGTATTTTGAGTTGTTTTGCCAACTTAAAAAAGTCCAAAGCTCTTTATAGTACGTTACGCTTATACAGTACATATGCAAGTACGTCGTAATACAGTGTTACAAAGTGTTAAAAACTGCTTTTTTTGCTTATTTTTTTCACATTCCTAAACGAAATTAACGCACCAGAATTCTTGCACGAAACAAAATTTGACATACATGTACCAGTGGAAATAGCTGTGGCAACCGAGTCCAGTGTGTTATATCTGCTATTATATCCATCACACGACTAGAATGTTTTTTTTTCCTAAAGCCATCTATAATTATAGCTGTAGCCAAGGATACCAAAGTTCGAACTATTGTCATGGTACAAAACGATGGTATTGTACCTGTAAGTTCAACACAGGTACATTTCCGAAAGACTAAGCTTTGTTAAAGTTTCAAGATGATAAAAGTGATATAGCATAACGAATCTATCAAGTCAAATTCGAAGAATGAATTTTTTGTTGTAACAAAATACATGTTAATGGATGTAATGGGTATGTTTATGGGTGTGGATTTTATTTAACTGTTTATTTTCATATTTTATGAAATTGTTGTTTACATTGACTAGGAATTGATCACAGAATTAGCCTCTATGGTACGGGAAATGTTGATAGAATTTTACAAATCCACTAGATTTAAGCCGCAGCGAATCATATTTTACAGGGATGGTGTGTCAGAGGGCCAGTTTCTACAGGTACAGTGCATTTATTGCTTCAATCTAGTTTGTATTACTGTTACATTCCAAATAGGTTCTTCATCACGAGTTGAACTCCATCAGAGTTGCTTGCCGTAAACTCGAGGAAGATTATCAACCCGGAATAACTTTTATTGTTGTTCAAAAACGTCACCACACTCGACTATTTTGCTCCGATGAGAGAGATCGAGTATGAAATAGCATAAGCTACACGTACAATGTATTGATGGTATCTACTTATCGTATTTATCAATGTGAACTAATGTACATGTACTGTGCAATGTATCAATGATAAAACACACGGGCCGTTAATTTTTGAACATGCATTGTCTTTGCACAATTAAAAACTACATGTTTATGCAAATTAAGCTGCACATCATGAAGAAACACTAAAAACGCTTGCTAAGTTCATTCCTTATGTACTGGGTTCAAAAAAAAAAGACCAGCATGTTCTTTTGCAGTGCAAATTAGTTTACTGTTTCTTTCATTTAGGTTGGTAAAAGTGGTAATATACCAGCTGGAACAACAGTTGATGTGGGTATTACTCATCCTACAGAATTTGATTTTTTTCTATGTTCTCATGCTGGTGTTCAAGTAAGCATTAAAATATGTTTGTATTAGTGATTTGTGGTGAGCAATCAGCTCGCAATGAAGTGATGCATGTACATACAATGTATAAATGCGATGAACCTAAAATTACAACAATTTCTTGAGCAGGGTTTATTCTAAAAAATAGTGGTAGTTTAATTTTTAAAGCTATGAGCCCTATAAATTAGGGCTGGGATCGAATGTACTTTTGCAATTCGAACCTTCATAAGTAAACCTTCGCGAAGCTTCGAATTTTTTTTTT
>JAYJLX010065609.1:0-27817 GCA_036873525.1 Chalinula nematifera | reverse complement strand
ACACACACACACACACACACACACACACACACACACACACACACACACACACACACACACACACACACACACACTGTCAGCATACACAGTGTCAGCATGTACACTGTAAAGATACTAAACACTATATCGAGAAAAAAGAATCTCACTGTCAAGAAAACCCATATGAGAATAAACCTATGATCCCCTCAGTACACATATGAGCCCTATGATCAGTATTAACTAAACTAATAAAGTATTCATAAACATTTCAGTCCAACATACAAACAACTGTTTCATAACATGCATAAAATTAAAACATGAGCCTTATAAGGGGAAGCAATGGGAGTTCAACACAGGCTAGTTATACATTACACACTCACACAACACAGTACAATAAGGGACATTCACATATACTTATATACTATATTATACAAGGAGACACTCACTCATACATACACACATATGCACACATATACATACACATATACACACATACACATACATACACATACATATATACATACATATACACACACACACATATACACACATATACACACATACATACACACATATACGCACATACACATACATATAGATAAACACAGGCCATAATTTATACTCTAATACAGGTAACAAAAAGATCAAGGCTTTAAAATACTAACAAGTCATCACTCCTTTTAATCCAAGCAAAAGATCAAATCAGTATAGTCCAGGTGGTCAGAACAAAAGGAACATAACAAGATCATTCATAATTACCAACATACATGCAACAAAATGGAGAGCATGTAATGTCCCATTATCATACATACAATAACCACACTGGATGAGCTGCTGGTGTATACATTAGCATATAGTATAGTGTTATACTATAGCAGTATTGTATAGGAAGCCAGAATAATAACAGCTAACAAGATAATGGGGGAATAGAGTAACTGCCAGACCAGATCTAGTCAAGTGATACTACTAAAGACAAAATGTGAAAAATAAATGATTAACACTAAATTGCAGAATTGTACAGTAACTGCAAATGTTGTCCAATAGTCTCCATATACCGGACCATACGCAGCCATGGTACTGTGGGATACACTGGATTATATAATGGTATACTGGTCTAATGGTACAGTATAATGATACATACATGTAGGTCTATACAATGGTATACCGGTCTAATGGTACAGCATAATGGCACATTGGTCTACACAATGGTACACTGGTCTAATGGCTAAGGTAAACTGGTCTAATATAAACAAGGTGTACAGGTCTAAACCAGTCTATATACAGGGGTGTAAGGGTGCTACACTGGTTCAAAGTGTGATGTATATTATGATAGGTACAGTTGTGTATAGCATTGTCATTAAAAGGGGCTGGAAACCAAAACAAATTAGCTTTTGCTATAAAAATGTAATGCCCCAGAGAATGGACAAATAATTTTGTTGACTAAAAGTTATAAATAACAGGCAGAGTGGGGCCGGGTGGGGTGGGAAGGGTTTTAACATACCCTAAGAAGGTCTCCTACATCATCTAACTCCATCCTCCAATGGCAGATACGATGAAGAATATCAACCTTTGTTCGTGAAGTGAGCTCTCTATGACAAAAAGCAGTTTGTGTGTGAAGAGAAAGAGGGAGTGGCATGTTATAAAGGGGGAGGGGCACGTTATGAAAGAGGTTTTTTTTTTTTACTTGTATGTTTTGCCATCATGAGGATTGAACTTTTCATCAAGGTAATCTGTCCGCCATTGCAAGTGCATTTTCAAGAAAAATTCCCAGTTCTCCTCCCTAGGGTAAAAATAGTGGAAACATAATTGGTCATTGATAGAAAGAAAATATGAAAGCAAAAAGAAAAACCATTTTCCAATTTGATAAAACGATACTCAAATCAGAAGTGGATACAATCATAATACTCAATAATTCTACTTACGTTACATCTTTATCCACTATTCCATTCAGTAGACTACAATACAATTTAACCAATAACGCAGGGGTGGTGTCTTCTTTACATTCATCTAGTAACAACGTATCTTCAAGCTCCTGGTGATTTGAAAAGGATTTATTTATAACTATTGTACTATAGATTTTGTGTATTATACCTCAATTTCGAATGATGGTAGTTTAAAAGGTTTTGCGAAGATATGACAGTAATGAGCGATACAAGGAATCTCCCACCAACTTCGAATAGCTACAAAGCAATTTAATTATTATAATTAATGTACTTGCTTTATAATTTATCCAGGAATTTATTATGGGTGCAAAACTTATAATATAACACACATTAGCTAACAAAAACAACATTAACATTGGACAAAAATTATTTATAATACTAAATTAATTAACTATAAAAATGTTTATCATTATTTTAATGAGCTGAAAATATTTGTTAGCCACTTTACCTTCCATTATTCAAGATACATGTGTTTAACGATACGGTACCACCAACGACTCGACGAGCGCTATAGTTTACTCCAGACACCAACCAACGTGTTGTGTAAAAAAAAAAAAAAAAACTTCCGAAGGAGGATCGGATGAAATACGATTGCCTCTCTGTAGAAATGTGCAGAATGAACCGATTCGTGGAGGTTTTTCAAAAGAGAACTCGTTCTTTTCACACAAACAACTTGCCCTTGAATTCAAGTGAGAAGGCGGGGATAGAGGGAGCATCGTGAGATTACGGAGTTTTACTGATCTTATAAATTTTATTAAACCAGCCAGAATTTTAATTTATAGGCCATTAGATCTAAGCTAAGAGGGTTAATATTATTATTTCATTTTATTAATTTTTTATTTTATTATTAATTTTTTTTTGTACATGATTAGACCTATGCACATAGACATAGACATATACTGCATGCTGTAAAAAAGCCAATACCATGCCAGAATAATAACGCATGCATGCAAGATTACTCTTCATCATCACTCATACAGCACCTCCATTCCAACTGCTACTAGCATACATGCGAATTGATGGACAGGCCGCACAACACCAATAATGAGGTTCAAGCTAATTATGACTATAATGCCAGCCAATGATGGTATTACCCGCACTGCACTTACCCACCGTTACCTGCACTGTGCTTCATGCTATGCAGATTTGCTTCATGCTATGCAGATTTGTTTCATTCTCAGCCCCGCCCATCAGGCCTTCTTGCTTGCTTGTTTGTTAAATGCCTTTGAACAATAAGGGGAGTGGCTCAGTGGGAAGAAGACATTCTTAACAAATTAAAGTCAAAATGATCAAAATTGTTTCTAAAATTATAAATATAATTTATAGAAACTACAATCAGCTAAGAGGAAAAGTATATTCTACAGTTTCTACACACCCACTAGTATACTACAGTCCATAAATATACCAGCTCCTATGCTGGTAGTTGGTCAAGGACTCATTCTGCAGAGTAATAGCAGTAATAAAGTTCTTCACTGCTACCAACGTAAGGATATTCACCACTGGACCTGAATTTCTTTGCCCAAATTCTCATTTTTTCTTCCTGAACCGTCATTCCATTGATCGATTGGCAGTCGTCTCCCTTACGGATTAGGTAAAATGGAGAAGATGTGGGAAGATAGATGTCTTCATTGGTACTTCCATCTTCCCGACAGCAGTACTTGATAGTGGTTCCCCAATTACCATACACTCCATCTGGCTTATTATCACGACTAGCAGACGATTTTGCAATATTTTTCCAGTATAAGCTCCCTTCTGAGAAATCTTCTGGACAATCTCCTTTTGCGCTTTTAAAGATACAGTACTGCCCCGCAGGCCATGATTGACGATAATCAGTATTGGCTTCTTCAACATTTTTCATGCAGAAGTAGTATTGGGCATTTCGGTTATCATAAAAACCCTCAAAGTGATGGCCGGATGTGAATTTAAATCTTTTACTTCCCTTTTTGTCCTTTTGTTTCCTCCAACCTTCTTGAAATGAAAATCCTACTGAATCTGAAGGACAACCATCGCTCGATTTCAGTAACCCATACCATCCATCAGGCCAGGTTATTGGTAAATCAGACCCATCTGTTGCAGTTGACACACCCAAGAACGAGGCATAACCTGAAATGGCATTTTCAAGGTTAGTGCATCGAGACTTTAGAAATTTTGTAATAGCAGAATCATCAGCAAAATCACTGATGGTGCTCCAGTATCCGTTATCTTCACATACGATTGCAATGGAGACCAAATACAGTTGTGTTGGTTCGGCTGCGGCTGTATCATCGTCAGGTATATGCCATTCTTCATTATCCGTATCATATCTTAGTGTTGAGCCAGTAGTTATAGTTTTGTAATAACTACCAAACTCACTACTACTTGATGTGGACTCACTAAGGGTATCTATATCCAAAGATACACTGGTACTAAACCCATTGTATGACCCAGACAGACTGATTGAAGTACTGCTCTGTTTGAAGAAAAACATAATTTAGGTATAATAATTAATACTTATTTATTCATAAATAACGAACCGTTTCTTGGGCATATTCATAAAGTTCAGTAAGTGTGGATTCATATCTCTCAGCTCTTCTGCCTCCAAGGTCATTCTCTTCTATGATATGCTATGAATAAGTATAATAATGCATGTGTGCATGCCAACACAGTCCTCATGCACACAATAATATACTCACTGTTCCCCATCTTGTTAAGAAGTTGTAATATTCTTCCATTTCATCATCCGTTGGTGAAGAAACATCAGGAAGACCATCAAAAGCATTGTAAAAGTCAGTAGTAACCCCATAACTGTCATCATTTGCTGCGTTCTCTAATTTATAGCGGGATTGGCTCTCATGACAGAATGCCCTCTTGTCAAAGAACACTGACTCAGTTGATTCAGATGCTTCCTCAACTGATTGGTACTCTACGGAAACCAAATAAAGCATTATATAAAAATGTTCAATATTATACTATTATTAGTTGATGGTGTCATGCATGGGAATCATTACTATGGTACTCACCGTTGCTACCACTGAATTCATAGCTAGATAATCCCTTATCTGTTGAAAAAAAATAGCTGGCTAAATATAACTATAGATTTTATAACATACCATATGATGAATCTACAGAGACCTGGCTTGCAAATACCTCCTGATAACTAGCCGTACCAGAGAACAGATATGTTTCCTCATCATACGAACAAGAGGTAATGGCAACTGTGGAGACTTGATCTCCTACACAGTACTCTGTGCCTCTAATCAGCTCTGTGTCTCCATCATCATAGGTAATGGTGAGAATTTGGTTGTTATACTTCAATCCGGGATCACGACCTGCTTCATCAGGGTCACCATCAGGGTTACCGTAGATGAGATTGTACCCAATGCCAACCAGTGGGTTCCTCACGGTACAGGCTACAATACGAGAAGGGAGTAGTGCCAGTATCAGCACTCCAAATAGGAGAGTTACCAGTGTTTGAGTCATGTTGTATGTATGACTAACCAACACTTGCTATGCGGGTTGTGCGTGGATTATCTTGGTCCTTATATATAGGCTGTTATCATATGGGACACGTGTCTTTCTATCAGTTCCAATATTATAGACCTATGCCCTGTACATTTCTAATCATGGTTCAACTGAAAACCAATTAATCACTGTGCAATGACTATACATAGCATCATCAATTTTAGCTGTCTGAATTTGATATTATTAATTTTGTAATCAATGACTGATACACAATGATGTGGAACTATAGGAATCGATCGTGAGGTGAGCAGGCTGACCTCTATCTCTTAATGGCTGGCTGCTGGGTACTGCACAAGCATATGCATATACCAGTATATGATTAATATACACACTTGTTGTAATTGCAGGTATACTATACCTTATGATAGATAATGTATAGGCATGCATCATGTACAAGGTGGAAGATCAATTGATACAGGTCAAACAGGTAGTGCTCATCATACAATGAAAGATATGATATTCGCTGATGTACTAAGGTATAATGATGCATGTGTCTTCAAATAACAAATGGATAGTATGATTCGCAGATTACAATATTTATTATATTTACCATTTCTTTCTTTCTAGTTATACTTTGTATGTTGGTCTACTAATAATACCAGCATACATGTCAGTATAGGGCTATAGTCTTGCAATTCCTCTTGCCATCACTCCCAGCCCCTGTCCCCTTCTATTTGAGTGCCCCCTCATGAACAACTGAGGTGGAGCTGAAGACAAGTACATGATTGAACTAAGACAGCAGTTAATGGTGGGCACCAGCATGCATGCAGTCCACACTTGGAATCCAGATCTTCAATAAGGCTGGTATGAATTAAATTGACAATGAATAATAATGAACTACAATCCAACTAAGTTAATAAATCAACTAAAGTTTCCTACTCTAACGATCTCTATACAGTAGTCAATAAACTCTATGAAAAAAATGCCAGTTTGATTATATTGCTGGTCTCTATATAGGACTCATTCTTCAGAGTAATAGCAGTAGTAAAGTCCATTATCGCTATCGGTGTATGGAAATACACCACTGGACCTGAATTTCTTTGCCTTAATTCTCATTCTTTCTTCCTGAACTGTCATTCCACTGATCGATTGACAGCTGTCCCCCTTACGGATCAGGTAAAATGGAGAAGATGTGGGAAGATAGATGTCTTCATTGGTACTTCCATCTTGCCGACAGCAGTACTTGATAGTGGTTTTATAACTTGAGTAGGAACCATCTGGCTTATTATCGCGACTAGCAGACCCTTTTTTAACATTTTTCCAGTATAAGCTCCCTTCTGAGAAATCATCTGGACAGTCTCCTTTTGCACTTTTAAAGATACAGTACTGCCCTGCAGGCCATGATTGACGATACTCAGAATTGGCTTCTTCGACATTCTTCATGCAGAAATAGTATTGGACAGTTTTCCCCTCATAAGTACCCTCAAAAAAGTGATGGCCATCTGTGTATTTAAATCTATTTTTCTTGTGCTTTTGTTTCCTCCAACCTTCTTGAAACGAAAATCCTACTGAATCTGAAGGACAACCATCGCTCGATTTCAGTAACCCATACCATCCATCAGGCCAGGTTATTGGTAAATCAGACCCATCTGTTGCAGTTGACACACCCAAGAACGAGGCATAACCTGAAATGGCATTTTCAAGGTTAGTGCATCGAGACTTTAGAAATTTTGTAATAGCAGAATCATCAGCAAAATCACTGATGGTGCTCCAGTATCCGTTATCTTCACATACGATTGCAATGGAGACCAAATACAGTTGTGTTGGTTCGGCTGCGGCTGTATCATCGCCAGGTATATACCATTGTTCATTATCCGCATCGTATGTTAGCGTTGAGCCAGTAGTTATAGTTTTGTAATAACTACCAAACTCACTACTACTTGATGTGGACTCGCTAAGGGTATCTACATCCAAAGATACACTGGTACTAAACCCATTGTATGCGCCAGACAGACTGATTGAAGTACTGCTCTGTATTAGATGAATATACCTTCATTAACATATAATAATAATTATTGCAAATAATTAGCAAACCGTTTCTTGAGCATATTCATAAAGTTCAGTAAGTGTGGATTCATATCTCTCTACTCTCCTGCCTCCAAGGTCATTCTCTTCTATGATATGCTATGAATAAGTAGAACAATCCATACATGCATTCCTGAATATATCACATAATAAAAGTATACTCACTGTTCCCCATCTTGTTAAGAAGTTGTAATATTCTTCCATTTCATCATCACTTGGTGAAGACACATCAGGAAGAGCATCGAATGCATTGTAAAAGTCAGTAGTAACTCCATAACTGTCATCATTTGCTGCGTTCTCTAATTTATAGCGGGATTGGCTCTCATGACAGAATGCCCTCTTGTCAAAGAACACTGACTCAGATGATTCGGATGCTTCCTCAACTGATTGGTACTCTATGGAAACCAAATAAAGAGAAGTGTTTTTAATTATTATTAGTTGTGTCATGGAAACTATACTGGTAGATCTACTCACCATTGCTACCACTGAATTCATAGCTAGATAATCCGTTATCTGTTGTAAAAAATAGCTGGTTAAATTTAACTATAGATGTTATAACATACCGTATGATGAATCTACAGAGACCTGGCTTGCAAATACCTCCTGATAACTAGCCGTACCAGAGAACAGATATGTTTCCTCATCATACGAACAAGAGGTAATGGCAACTGTGGAGACTTGATCTCCTACACAGTACTCTATGCCTCTAATCAGCTCTGTATCTCCATCATCATAGGTAATGGTGAGGATTTGGTTGGTGTACTTCAATCCGGGATCACGACCTGCTTCATCAGGGTCACCATCAGGGTTACCATTGATGATATTGTATCCAATGCCAACGAATGGGTTCCTCATGGTACATGCTATAATACGAGAAGGGAGTGGTGCCAGTATCAGCACTCCAAGAAGAAGAGTTACTAGTGTTTGAGTCATGTTGTATGTGACTAACAAACACTTAATACGAACATGCAGGATTATTTTGGTCCTTATATACATTATCGTGGGTCACGTGTTACATAATATACTGATCAGTTCCAATGACCTCTAAACCTCTTATGGTTCTTTGGAAAAAAAAATTAATCCCATGCATACATGCATGCATGCATGGAGTGACTTAATTTAATTACCTATAATCAACTTTTCCTGTTTGAAGATGATGTTGATATCTGTAAACACACTGATGGTTTGCATAAGGGTGCATGACCCTAATCGATTGCACAGAGCAGTTGGGTTGGTTGTAGTGTTCTTTTTCTCCTCATAAAACCTTAAATTCTTGACAATTTTTGCATATATATAATATATACTACTATAGTTTAATTCTGTGTCAATATAATGAATCATTTGCCTCATGCATATGATGGTTGTTCTGTGTATGTGTAGCAATTTAATGTCATGCAGAGATGGCATCAGACTGTATATAGACTATATCTATTCACTAGCTGGTAGCTTATTTATAAAACTATACTATAGCACAGTGTTGCATGAAACAAAGATCAAAGGAAATTAAAATGTTGCATGAAGTTGAGCATCAGCCAACTTCATGCAATATTTGGATTTCCTTTGATCTTTGTTGCATGCAACAATGTTGCTCAATGATGCATAAAACATCGTTGCATCGTGTATATGCATGATAGCAGTGTCGTGCATCATTTGTTGTAACCGCACTCACTGACTTATTGTGATGGGTTCTGGTTGGAGGGTGGGTACTGCATACTACAGGCCAAACAGTCAATCAATATGATTAACCTGTTGTTTGATATCATCAGACATGCTGCTAACATGGATCATTTAACCGTGATGAGGTTTATTTGTTCTTATGTTTGTGTGCAAACATACTGCAACAGGTCTGGTAGAAAGAGAATGTGTTAGACAGTAATATTTCCTTCATAAACGTGTACAGCAGGTACCTGTATCAAGTGATAAATTTGAAGTGGATCTAATCCGAGATTTGATCAAAAATTGGCTGCTATGGGTATGGCTGATCTGATATGACAATAGTGTTATGGGTGTGGCTCAGCGAACTTGATTATTCTCCGGATACTAATTCAGTAATCGTACAACCCACGTGGTGTGCTGTGTCCAACTCCAAGACTCGCTCCAAGATGCCCAGAAAGAAGGTAGATAACAGGATAAGAACACTTGTGGAGAATGGATTAACCCTAAGACAGAGAACGATGTTTCTAATAGTGGGTGACAAAGCCCGAGATCAAGTAAGTCGGTTGGTGTGGGAGTATAAAGCGGGAACACTATAAATTATGTCCACGTGGCTATCCTAGGGGAAAAAAAAAACCTATGTGCCAGTATGTGGAAATAATGGTTGGGTGATATATGTAATTGTACTATCGATAGTAGAGGTATTGTATCTAACTATATTAGGCAATAGGTGTGGCTAGCAGTTTTAAATATAGTTTAGGTAAGGGGGTGGGGCTAGAGTTACCGTCCCTAAGTAAGATCAAGTTTTTCGACCAAAATTCAGTGAATATCATTATAAATCATAGATGTGGTACGTTCCTACGCAAGTAATTGTATACAATTTTATAGGGCAAAATCCATACTCAACAGTGGAGAACGATAACAAAAGCAAGTTTTACTCACTAACAACACAGTTTTGAGCATAATGCAAGCTGCAAGCATAGTAAAAATTCATAATACAGCCAATGGTTTACCTTAAAGCCTGCAAAGATATTCTATTTTTTGAAGAATTTCAGCAAAAAAATAAGGCAATTTCCACCTCCACAATACAATTTTGCACTATAAAGTGGCAGACGGCTTTACGGGAAAAAAAAAATTATCACTGCCATACCTACATACAATATTGTTTTGATTGAATACAAGTAGAGTACAGACTCGATCCCTGCTGGGACTCTAGTCAAAGCCTAGTCAATAATTCTGGGTTTTCTGATTTTGCAGGTTGTTTTGCTCCATCATATGCTATGTAAGGCGTCCATCAAGTCCCGTCCCAGTGTACTATGGTGCTATAAAAAGGACCTTGGGTTCAGCTCACACAGAAAGAAACGGATGAAACAGTTGAAGAAGAAAATGCGCAGCGGTGGAATGGATGTTGATGAGGATAACCCGTTTGAGCTATTCATATCAGCCACTAATATAAGATACTGTTACTACTCTGAAACTCACAAGATACTGGGGAACACCTTTGGAATGTGTGTACTTCAGGTTTGTTAATATTAAAATTTTGAAATATTTCTATTTATAGGTACAGTACTTCAATCCTCATTAATTATATTCCTGTAATATTAGAATACGCACCTACTATTGATTCATACTCCTGTTCTTCTATTGAGGTCTATTTCTTGTCCTTATATAGGATTTCGAAGCTCTGACTCCTAATTTAATAGCTCGTACTGTAGAGACAGTTGAAGGAGGAGGGATTGTGGCCATTTTAATAAAGAGTCTGTCATCCCTTAAGCAGTTGTATACGATAGCTATGGATGTTCATTCGCGCTATAGAACAGAAGCGCACGATGATGTTGTAGGAAGGTTTAACGAGAGGTAAACCAGTATTATAATGGTTAATACGTAATAGTTATTGCCATAAATTGAAAATATTTAGTATAACAAGTTAATTGGTTGTAATTTTATTGTTATATTTGTTGATGAGATGTTAATTTTACATAGATTTCTCCTGTCTTTGGCTGATTGCAACCATTGTCTTGTTATGGATGACCAGTTGAATATTTTACCAATATCCTCTCACGTGCTCTCTATTACCCCTCTACCACAGAAAACAAAGGTATTGCGTTATAGTGTTTCAAACTCTGTATGAACTGGGTGGTATTACTGATTATCAAAAAGTGTGGTAGTGCACTATTGCCAATAAAAAGGCTTAAGTTTCATTAATTGAATATGTAGACAATCTGGACCTTTAAAATATTAACTTTACCAGATATTGAGCCCAAGGTGGCTTGTATGAATTTGTCTCGCTAGCCAGGTGCATGGAGTAGATTGATTGAGTGTGTGTGTGTGTGTGTTAAAGTGTCTCAAGAAGATGACTGTGTGTGTAGTTGTAACGATAGGTGTCTAAAGGTGATAGCCATGTATACAATGTGTCGTGTAAAGTGTCCTGTCTTAATGTTCTTCCTGTATTTTAGGAATCCGCTAAATCCCCAGAGCAGGTTGAATTGGAATCGTTAAAGGAGTCGCTGGCTGACACTCAACCCGTTGGCTCTCTGGTGACCTGTACCCGCACGCTGGATCAAGCCAAAGCCGTTCTGAAGTTTATTGAAGCAGTATCAGAAAAGACGCTACGTAGTACAGTGGCATTAACAGCCAGTAGAGGGAGAGGGAAGAGTGCTGCTCTTGGATTAGCAATTGCTGGAGCTATAGCATTTGGGTAAGGGACAGTACTTATTATTGGTCATATGACAACTATATAGTGTCACATGACTTTCAGTTATTGTCATGTGACTAGCATTTTTAACCCAGTTATAGTCAGCATATTTTATTTGTTGTAGGTATTCCAATATATTTGTTACCAGCCCCTCCCCTGAGAACCTTGCAACTCTATTTGAGTTCCTTTTAAAAGGTTTCGATGCCTTAAGTTATGCTGAGCACGAAGATTACGAGGTGATCCAGTCCACCAACCCTGAGTTCAATAGGGCTATAGTCAGGGTCAATATATTCCATGATCATCGTCAGACAGTGCAGTATATTCATCCGTCCGATAGTCATAAGTTGGGACAGGCTGAGTTGGTATGCATTGATGAAGCTGCAGCCATCCCGCTGCCTCTAGTGAAGGATCTCCTTGGGCCGTATCTGGTGTTCTTGGCTTCAACAGTGAATGGATACGAGGGTACTGGTCGATCCCTTTCGCTCAAGCTATTGGATCAACTTAGAGAACAAAGCAGAACCAACGGTAGTAATACAGGAACAGCTAGTCTATCAGGTATAAATAATAATTGTGTTGTAATGGGGGGGGGCGTGGTATGTGTGAAATTTGCTTGTCCGTGAATTAATCTTTTTTCTCAATTATTTCATTATGATTATCTATCAATATATGATACTTTAATGATAGAGTTGTTTTATGATTATCAAGTATTAAAACCCACTAACTATCATAGGACGTGTGTTGAAGGAGGTATCATTGAATGAACCTATTCGTTACGCTAGCGGTGATCCGGTGGAAAGATGGCTGCATGGTTTACTGTGTTTAGATGCGGCTAATATTCCTCGTCTGTCCTCTGGTTGTCCACCCCCTCAGGACTGTGATCTGTATCCTTAAATTCACACCAGCACTGATGCATGGATTAATATACTTTAGACATTGTGTACTGTGTGTTGATAGCTTACATGCTGTGAATCATTGATAACGAGATTGATATATTCTAGACATTATGTAGCGTGAATCAATCATTAGTTGTGCACTACATAAATGCAAAATATTAATGGAATATGGTTTGATTTACTCTATCTACAACAACCTGCTGCTAGTAAATGTAACAGGTGACTATATCACATACAATAGGCTTGACGTTTGGTCATTAACTTCATCTCGAATTTATTATTCTCACTACTTATAAATTATAACCACCAAAGGCAACCAGTTACCTTGTAGTAAGCCTTTATCAACCAAGTGTATCGATCTAACAATCCTTATATGGCCTGTAATACCTACCTTAGTTGAAATTTCCTTTAACTATATGTTGATAGATATTATGTCAATCGTGACACATTGTTTAGCTATCATAAAGCATCAGAAACATTCCTTCACCGTGTAATGGCACTCTACGTCTCCTCCCACTATAAGAACACACCCAATGATCTACAGCTGCTCTCTGATGCACCTGCCCACCATGTGTTTGTACTAGTGCCCCCAGTAACACCCGAACAGACCAGTTTACCCGATGTGCTGTGCGTTGTACAGGTAATCAGTGTAACTAGCAGTCTACACATACATACGTGCATACATGTATCGCAGACCCAGTACATGCATTGATTACCATTATACTATGTGTATATAGGTTTGTTTAGAAGGTGAAATATCAAAATCCTCTATTATGAATAGTTTAGCTCGTGGTAGAAGGGGTGCTGGTGATTTAATTCCATGGACTTTATCTCAACAGGTATAGAGAGAATACAAAATACTATATTATAATTATTAATTAATAATTATGTGAAATTGCACATGTAGCTGCTGTTCAATATTACCCAGTACATGCTCTGTTGGTTTTCATGAAATAGCAATTTGTTTGTAGTACATGCTGTTGCTAATAGATAGATTGATACTCACATGCTTTCTATCCAACATAGTTTGTAGATCAAGATTTTCCTTCTCTATCTGGCGCTAGAATAGTGCGAATTGCAACGCATCCTGACCTACAAGGGGTAAGTTTTGTTGTGATTGTTACCATAGTAACCTTTTCTTTTTACAGATGGGATACGGGAGTAGAACCTTGCAATTACTGTCTGATTATTACTTGGGGAAAATCCCCAATCTTTCAGAGACCATGGATTCTGGTACAAGAAATGAAGTAGTAGTGGAAATAAAGGTAATCTATACTATATGTGGGCTATAGTGTTAAGGCTGTACTATAAAGGGGATGATACCATAGTTTGGCCGTATTGTTTCCAACAGCAAGTCATGAAATTAATCGGTTTTTCTGTACGAGTAAGCCCCATGTGTTTAAAAATTGAACAAATGGAATTATTTTATTTGGTGTTTACAGAGATTTGTGTATAAGAACACCGTTTTATTTTTATCGATTATTTCAGGATGACGAAACTATGTTGCTTACAGAACAATTGACCCCCCGTTCATCCTTACCTCCCTTGCTGGCTAAACTAAGTGAACGTCCACCTGAAGTTTTAGAATATATGGGTGTGTCATATGGACTGACACGCCCTTTATTAAAGTTAGTTATTAAAACAATTAAGGTATTATTAAGATATTTTTAATAATGCATTAATAACAGGTTCTGGAAGCGGGCTGGTTATAAGCCTGTGTATCTAAGACAAACACCAGTTAGTGAACCCCTCCCCCTAATTTGGTTCCTAGTTATAAATGTATGTTTTGCTTGTTTCCATTAACAGAATGACTTGACTGGTGAACATTCTTGTATCATGATCAAATCACTCTCAGAGAATGACTGTGATTGGCTTAATGCATACTATCACGGTAAGTTAGGTTTTGTGGGCATGGCAAGTGGGTGGGGTCATTTTTGTGTGTGTTTCTAGATTTCAAGAAGAGGTTCCTATCATTGCTGTCGTATCAGTTTGCCAGTTTCGTTCCTCAATTGTCACTTCAGTTGATCTACGATAAAACTGATAACAGTCAATCTCTCCTAACTGCCGAGGATCTGAGTAGGTATTATAATCCTTATGATCTGAAGAGACTGGGTCTGTACTCACGAAATATGGCTGATCATCACTTGATAACTGACTTGCTGCCATCTTGTGAGTGGTAACCAGTAATTCATGTCCCTTCCCTTCTCCCCCTCTTTAGCCCTTTCTTTTACTTCTTTTCCCCTTTGGTACTCTACTTCCTTAAGTAACTATTATAATGTATTACTATTATTATTATTTTTAAGTGGGTCAGCTTTATTTCACTGGTAAATTTTCCTTCGATATATCTCCTGTCCAATCGGTATGTATAGTTATAAATAATAGTTATAATATTATTGTGAATGTATATATTACATATATATAGGCTATACTGCTTGGAATGGGGTTACAGCATAAACCAGTTGAAAAACTTGAGGTGCAGTTATTTAACCCTTTATGTTCTGTCTGTTTCAGCATATTTTTTAGTATTAATACTTGTGTTATAAACTATTGTAGGCTGAACTTGATCTTCCAGTGAGTCAGTTGATGGGGCTTTACAATCGAATCATAAAGAAATTTGTCAAGTTCTTCACTTCACTACAAGAAGATGACGTTGGTAGAAATATCCCGTTAGCACCTTCTACCAAAACCAAAGAAATGGAACCATTGGAGGGCACATTGGACCAGGAACTGAGTACGGCTGCCAGTGATTTTATATCCAAGAAACAAAATAAGGAATCCATAGCCACAACCAGCAAGGAACTGGAGAAAATCGACATGTCACAGTATAAATATTATAATTATACAATAGAATGTATGGATCCTTTTTTCATTTTATTTTTTTTTTCCTTTAAGATTTGAAATCCTTGGTGAAGATAAGGAATGGGATAATGCACTATCATCCGCTGACAATAAAGGAGGAATTGTTAGTATTAAAAGGTACATACAACAATATACTTGTGAGGGTTAATAATTATTATACTGTATAATCACTTGCTATGTTATTGTGTCTTATTGTGTGTAGAGCTCCTAAAAGGAAGAAAATGGAATCCCAGTCAACTGCTAGTGTAGTTAGAGGAAATAAACATGAAAGCAAATCAAAGAAACATAAGAAACAAAAACGCTCTTAAAACAAAGTTACATTTTTATTGTGCATAAATTAATAATAAATAATATATTTTATTGGCTGTTATGGGTTAAGACTGGGCTAGTGTTTCAACTGGTAGTCAATCGTTTGGAAGGGTGTTTCTCAGCCATACATAGTGCAATCTGTTGGCAGAACGAGTCTGGTATACTGACTGGGAACACCAGAGTCTCATCCTCTGAGCTACACACGGCTTTAAAATATGGCTCATCCAGTTGAGTGAGCTTGTTGAGTTTAGTCGATATTCTATTCACACAGCAACGAACTCCCTTTGAATCACAGACATCAGAAAACACCAATGAACGACGCTATACAAGGACATTAGATATGATATAATGAAGTATTATAGTGTCTGTAATGACCCAATAGCTTATGGCGGTACCTCTTCTTTGAATTTCTTCTCCATTAGTTTTGTCCCTGTAGGCTCGATGATAAAATGGTGGGATTCATCTGCTAGTAAGTCAATGTAATGGCCCAAATTATCCAATAACTCGTCCTATGTATAGTATGTATACATTATTAATAAACTTATCAAGTTATAATAACTCACTAGTTCAAGGTCATTAGCATCACCAAAAGCCTCTGTCAGTTTCACTACTTGCATTCCACAATTGTTCATATCTAACGATCCAACCTCCAAACCGTCTACATGTTCAAACCACACCCACATTATTTAAATACTATACTAATGTAGACTGTGCTAACCAAATGCAAAGACCAGTACACAGTCTACTGGTCTCCAAGCATGCAGATGGTGTGCCGTGAAGAATTCGTGTACTTTATCCCAAATAGGTTCTACTGCTCCTGATGATACATCAATGGTGACTAGCCTGTTGGTGCTACGAAAGAAATCAAGAAACGGGGCTATGGATTCCTCATGGATCTTGAATCGACACTATGTAAAGGAATTATTTATATACATAATGTATACTAAAGCACACCATACACTATGCAACTTTTGTTGCATGCAACTTGTAAATTTTCAAAGAACAATAGATTTTAATGATATTCATTAGATTTTAATTATATTCATTTGGATTTTAATGATATTCATGGCCCATGCAACAAAAAAGTTGCATAGTGTATGGTGTGCTTTAGTAATCCTTGATTATAATTATATAAAACCTTAGCTCGTTTATTATCAGCATCATCAGTTATTGCTGTGCCTGGTGGAGTGGTGTTGCTAGAGTCATGATGGCTGTAGTCTAAAGTATTCTCAAGGCTGTTCTCATTTAGACTAAGGTGGACTGCGAATGATATTGGTACCTATAATGAAACAGAATAATGATAAGTATATAGTTAGTGTGGCACAGTCATCACTGTGTTTGGATATATGTGCATAGGAACTAGGTATAGCAGCTTGATCGAGATGGTTATACATATGCTAGCAGCTGTATACTAGCACTGACCTTTTCTTCGAAATGTTTCATCTCTCTGCTACACTCTTTAACCAAATGCTCGTTCTGCACGAGCCATTTCAGATTGGGAATCATGTCGATGACAAAGATCTGATTGGGATCGCTATCGATTTGATGCTGAAGTAGACGCAGCACCCATTCTAGAGTAATGTGGGACGGATCGTTCTCAATGAGGAGCTCCATTTCTAACGTGCTGGAGATTCTTCTATGTTTCACTTTCTTGGGCAAGTGATGGAATATAAGAGATTCAACTGAGATCAGACGAACACCGAACATTGATCGAAGGTTTGCTATGATACGACCTTTACCAGACCCTGGACCTCCTGCAATGCGACCGCCAACAACAACATTGTCATACATGAATAATAATAATAATTTAAATTTCATCCCCGGCCGCCCAAGCCTACCTATTACTACTAGAGTATATGCATGCATGCAACTATTAGCTCAGTCTTGCCGCATACCATAAATAAATATAACTTTAATCCCAGGAGGTGGTACGAATGAGACATCATCTCCAGTTATCCTTATTTCTGGTTCTGGTCGGAATGTGGATTCCAATATTGATTGCTTTCGTTGCTCAGGTAGTGAACCACCTATATTGTCATTCTCCTTGTATTTGGTGGCTTTACTGCTACAACACCCCATTCTACAAAGGGGGCCTTGAGATGATACAATATAATTTATTCTTGGATTGTGTGTGTACTCACTCACTATAGTATAGGTCAGGTAGTCCCGTCCTGAACTTATGGAAAACTCACTAGGAAACTCAAAATCCAAGAAACTACGGTAGAAATACTGTAGGCACGGTAGAAGTCCAACAGTAGGAGAACTGGAGTGGACACTCGTACTCGACTTGAAAAGGTTAAAAAACAAAGCGGTTAGATTTACCAGCTGGAAATTTTAAAATTAGCTCGACATAATTTATTTGCAAGCAAAACTGAAGGCATCAGCTACTTTTATAAATTACAAGGGGACAATATCCTCAATAATTACAGTGTATTTCGTAAAGCATAGTATCTTATGACTCCTGGTCACATACTTGTTTCCATTCGATTCTCTGTTCTTGATTTACGATTAATCGATTACGCGAAGCCGCGAACACACACGTGCATGCACGTGTCATTCAAGATTAATTAGATTTAACTAACTAAATTGAATAAATTGACTAGGAATTTGGGGTGTGGCTGACGAGAAAAGACATTGATTGATGATATGGTTGAAAAGACAGCGTTTGCATTCTGGCAAGAGAAGGACCGTCAATCCCAAGAAAATGGACCGTCGAACAACAGACTGACTCCAACTAAACGTAGCCCAGTAATGAACAACTCTAGATTGGACCAGGAACAGACGGATCATCCACCAAAAGGCCTCCAGAATGCTAAATCCCTCCCGGGACACAATTTCTCCTCATTTAGCACTTTGGCATTGGGAGGACAGGACAACGCTTCGTCAAAGTCCTCGACGTCGTTGCTACCCGAGAAATCCCCGGAGATGCCTCGACCCATCCGTCGCGATAGACCACATAGCGTGATGGTACTGTCCAAGAAATATGAGAACAAGTCTAATCCTCCTGCAACCCCTCTCTCCCCCCAACACGCCTCCAGCTCATCATCCTTAGCTACAGGTTCCTTTAGCCAACCTCGACCCTTAAATAGAACCACCAGTACCAGTCCTGCTGGTACCAGTACCAGTCCTGCCGGTACCAGTACCAGTCCTGCCGGTACCAGTACCAGTCCTGCTGGTACCAGTAATACCAGTTCAACTAGAAAAGTTAGTTTTGATCTAAAATCGAAAACTGATACTGTAAAATCTGTTCCTTCTTCGACCATCGATAATCGTCGAGTGCATCCAGTGACGCTATCAGGTAGTGGCCATTCTAGCAATTCTATCAATATCCCAGTAAATGGAACAGACCAATACTCCTCCGATATCAAATCAGCCCCGCCCACAACAACCAATCGTCGCCCGTACTGGTCTATGAAGAGTACAGGAAGCCTTGATCAGGGCACCAGGAACCAATCTGTATCACCAACTGATACTTTCGTTAGCTATACTGATGAATTCACTGATTCAGTGCGTTAGTGTGTAATATCATGGGGGGGGCCTGGTTTTATGTATGTATACTCAATCTATCATTAGGTTCCACACTCTGAAGACAACAACAGAGAAGGAAAAAAGGTGAAATAATAGTTTTTGTTGGTTGACATAACCTAATAACCTTTATAATGGCTAGCTTAAAATTAATAACATTACATACATAATCATTGCTGTCTAACATAATTTATCGTACAACTCGACTAGTATAAAATCATGTTTCAATTGCTTGTTCAACCATATTATGTATGTGCTTGCTATATACATTATCTCTGTTTAATTAGTCCAATGGTCTCTGAACACACTATTTACAAAGTGAAAAGAATTGGATTTTTTTAAGGAGGTTTTGGGGAAATTATGGATTGATTCAAAGCTATGGATGTATTAGTGTTGAGTATATCCATTATAAAGGGTTGTTTATAATACATGTAAACACACATAGTTTCCGAGTATTGTATTATCCAGAGAAAGGGGTAATTACTATTACTATAGTATTAATTATCAGTATAGTGTATAATACACATGTACATGTGTGAATTGATGTATGGTACATTAGAGTGACCATTAAGTAGTATACATTATCCTCCCCCTCCCCTCAAACCCTCTCAGTGTATCGCAAGGTCAAGTCCTGTGGTTACAAAGGTCCCCAAAATACGGCATTATTCCGCTCAGAGTGTGAGGAAGGAGACGGTTCGCGTTATGCTCAGAGAAAGGAAGGTATTAATAGACCCATTGATTGAAGAGGTTGAAGCATTCTGGAAAATTGTCAGAAGGTAACACTAATACATGTACAGCAGTAATGTGTTGATCTGGTACTATATACTACATGTATCAATATTATAATTATACTATATTTACCCAAGTGTATATTTGAGTTTATGTGTCAGTTTGAATAATAATTAATGGCATTATGTTAATGATTTCTTTATCAAGTGTTATTCCCCTAACACTATAGAATAATAGCTGAGAATGTAAAGGAATCAATCTACCTCACTAGTCCTGCTATATCCAGATTCACTCCACCATCAGGTTCTTCCTCCCTCAGTTCCAGCAGTATTAACCGTGATGCGACTAACCGCACCCCATCGTTCCTCAACATGTCCTCTACCCATCCCTCTGATGTTACTCTAGAGGTGGAGCTGGGTCCCATCGTGAAAGGAGTGGACCCCATTCAATTGACATGTGCTGGTAAAGTGACCAAAATTAATCGTAATGTTAAAGTAAACTATAGGTACACTGTCTATAATACACCAGTACCCTCTGTATTTAATACAAGTAAACGAAAATAGTTAATGTTTTTAATGCTTCACAATGAATTGATACATTTGTATAGATAGTAGTTATTCATTTGTATACATCTATTATACTATAATAATATTTATGTTTAATGTAGCAACATCGTTGGTATCAGAGGCCATTGAAGATGTTTTGAATACCATAAGCCAAACCTATCCTACGGTAGCGCAGGGTCAGCACAATTATCAGCTGAAAGTTTGTGGAAAAGATGAATACTTTGAAAGGTATGGAGATTGAGTGAGAATAAGAGAGGAATCTGTACCATGTCTAGTATACCATTCTATTGATAAATCCTGTCGTTAGAAAAACATTCAATATGTAAAGCTAATGAACATCCCTCTCTTTCTCTCCCTTACAGTGATAGATGTCTGTTGGATTATCAGTATACTCACACATGTATCAAACTGAATGTTCCGATTTCATTAGTTTTAATGGAAAGGAGTTTTGTTAAGCAAATCATCTCGAGAACTGTAAGCTACATGTATACTTATATCTACAATGTATACATGTACAATGTATGTATGTACAGCACATGTACAGTTATACAGTAGTATTACATTTACTGTACACTATACTGTACGTGTATGTGTATGTACATTGAACACACACGAAATGTATGCATGTATTATTGTTAGTAAACATTAAAGACTGTGCAAGCATTCTAACGTTATTTTTATTTCCCCTCCCTCTCAATAGACCTCAGTAAACTCTGAAATGCCACTTGTGTTTGCTAAACATGCACTCTCATTTCATGAATTGACAACTCTTATCGATAGTTACTTCTCCAAGGAAGAAGAATTTCGTGGTCTTCTATCCAAACCTCCTGTTAACTATGCTCGTATGTGTCATATGATATCAGCATGTGTTCGGCTGATCTGTGAGAGGATGGGATTCGTGGAACCTGTTCGAGTTTCAGAGGCCATCTTTGATCTCCAGAGGGCGTGTCAAGTGTTCAAAGGAAATGAGGATTTCTCCATGGCGATACAAGTTGATGTAAGAGAAACTTTATGTAGAATACACATGTACACACATAATTCTTGTACATAATTATACATGTACATAATAATTACAGCTTTGTGCAATATACAGTACTATGGCGTGATTTATTTTCATAGGAAGAGCATTTAAACAATCGTGTTAGCACAATAAATCCCTATCAATTGCAAGACTTGAGGGATAAAACAGCTGCAGATGTTGCTAACACTCTAGACAACCTGAAGACAGCCATTAAAGAAACGATTGAGTTGTACTGTCAGCATCATCATTGCAGTTACGAACCCATGTGGTATAGTAGTGATGAAGAGCTTTTGACCACTACTGACCCTGAGATGAAGTTTAGAGTCAACATCCGTGGGTTACACAGATTACCGGTACAAGAATTTGCCAAGTAAGTCAGTGAGAAATAGAGGAAAAGGGAAAGTCCATTTATTCTTTACCAACTCTACTGTTAGCATATTTATTACATGAAAATTCACAAACAGTTTTGAGTAGCAATATGTGTGTTTAGCTATTTCAACTCGACAAAAAAAATCAGCTTGAAGTTACATTACAATGCATAATTAATCTAATAAATAATTAAAGCAAATTTATAAACAAGAAAATTTCAAACAGAAACATAATTATGCAAGTAAAATAAAAGCAAGTTACATGCATGTACTACATGTATAGCATACAATATTAAGTACATGTACGTATATCTGTACATACCGTACATGTATGTGTGCTATATACTGGGTACATTTACTGTATAGTAATTAATAATTATAATTGTTATGATATTTCAGAGCCAATGTTCATGTACATACACGTTTTGTTTATGCCTACATGTATTCCATGGTTAATAAAATGTTTTTGATATTATTTCAATTGTTTATTAATTTTCTATTTTCAGCTATAATACTTTTAAAATAGAGGTTGGTGTTTACCACGGGGGTAAACCAATATGCAAGAAAGCATTTTCACCACCAGCCAAAATGGAAAAGAAATTTTTTGATAAAATCACATGGGATAAATGGTATACTATTATTATTAACACTACAAACTTATAGTGATGGTGAGCTCATGTTGAAAATATTCCTTCAATTTCCGTTACCTTAGGGTTAAAACTGGACTACCTTTAGCTCAAATACCGCGTGAAGCAAAAATGTGTTTCACCCTCTACGGTCTAAACCCTCCGACCAACCCGAAGGACTACGTTGATACGAAGGAACCATTGGCGTGGGTTTCCAAGCAACTCTTTACCTCTTCTGGGTACGTTACATGTGTACATGTACCATAAGTGTAATAAATTTTGTGGTATTAAAATTTCATGTTTTCCTTACAAACTCAATTATTTTGAAAATTTTGCTGTACAAAATGAACCTAATGTACATGTACATACCTGTATCACAGCATATATATGTATTGCATAATATCAATGCTACACTATTACAATATATACATGTACTATGTACACACGTACATGTATCATGTATTGTGTATGCCATAGTTTTTATTATTGTTATATTTTATTATGTTTATTTAGGAGATTAGTATCAGGGTATGGGCTACTGGGAATGTGGCGTGATGACTCACCAGCAGACCCCATAGGAACCTCCGATACTAACATGAATGAACGCAAGTGCTTGTTACTTGAAGTAAGATTACTAAACAAATTACACACTGTAACACATACATTGAGTACGTAATATATTACACATGTATAGTGTTTCTAACCATGTATTACATTTCAATGATTATAATGTTCCATATGTAGGTTGATTTTGATGACTACAGATATCAGTATGGTGTCACCACCAGCAGTAGTAGCAATAACTTGTCTAGTAATAGATCATTAACAAAGTAAGGATACTTACTCTGACCCATCATGTATAATGCCTGACTCTCTCTACCATACTCTACTAGTGTTACATCTCCTGCCAGACCACCTCCACCACAGGCAATTGCCATGAATATGAAAGACTTTGTAAGCAAAGATCGATTTGAAAGGTAATGTTTTTTGGTAATTCATTCTGTATATCATGGGGTTAGCATTACTTACATGTACATGTAAATTAATTTAAATTTTAATAGACTCAGTGATAAGGATCTCCGTTCAGTATGGTCCCATCGTAACCAGCTACCAATTCTAATCTCCTCGTTTGCCAGGGGTCTCCCCGTGTTCGCCCAAGCTCTACCGTCATGGAGTAAACCTGAAGATGTAAGCAAGTTCCATAACCTTCTCTCCGAGTGGCCTGTAGTCGACCCTAGCCACGGACTAGAACTACTGGACGCACAGTTTTCAGATTTGAAGATCAGACTAAAGGCATCTGAAATGATTAGCCAATTTTGTGAAGACGATTTCCTCGACTTATTACCACAAATACTCCAAGTAGGAAACACTCACTATAAACATCTCAGATCACATGATTATCATGTGACCTCTAATACAGTATTATACTATGTTTGGTATACCTTCATTATAATATCATATATTTGTAGTCCCTCAAACATGACTGCTATTTGGACTCCTCAATGCATGAGCTAATCCTGAAGCAAGCCATTACCTCTCCAAGAACAGCTCATTACCTTTACTGGTATAGTAACTACATTATTATGGTGTATAAAAAGTGTTTGATTCAAAAACTAGCATATTTTTATCTATTTTTATAGGAATCTAGTTCCTTTAACAAGTGATGATCACTTTGGATGGCGCTACCAACTTCTGTTATCAGCTGTTTTAGCTGCTTCAGGTGAAGAACTAGCAATGGAATTCGCCCAACAGCGTGATTTCGTAAAATCACTGGCTGATATCGCAAATAATGTTAAAAATACTCGTGACCTACAAAGGCAGAGCTGCTTGGTCCATTCGTTGCAAGAACTATCGGCATCTCTTCCTCCGGTATTCCGACTACCCCTCGACCCAGCTCTGCAGTGCTGTGATATTGATTTTGAGGTATAATAACAATAATATTACTCCTTATAATTATGATTATTGTCATTACTTTAATGATTAGAGCTGTTCCTTTTTCAATTCTAAAACCGTTCCATTGAAGCTGGCTTTTAAAAATGCCGATCCATTTGGTAAAAATGTTCAAGTTATGTTCAAGGTAAGAATTGATTACCTCCACACGTAAGCTTTCTACAGAATTACTCTACAATTATGTACATACATGTACAATATACATGTACATGTACAATACATGTACATGTACATTCGGAACTTACATATAAATATTGATAGTTCATGTATCCACTGTATACATAATATACTGACTGTATTGTACTGTACTATACTGTATTGTGTATTATAATTATACTGTACTGTATTGTACAGGTGGGCGATGACCTAAGGCAGGACATGTTAGCATTACAACTGATGCAGTTAATGGATAAGATATGGTTGAGGGCGGGGTTAGATATGCGTCTGATACTATATCAAGTGTTGGCCACTGGAGAGGATCAGGGATTTGTGGAACTGGTCACAGAGAGTTCCACTCTCAGGCAAATACAGACACAGCACGGTTTGACTGGATCATTTAAAGACAAACCATTATGGGAGTGGCTTATGAGACACAATTCCTCTGATGCTGCTTGGAAAAGGGTACGAGGATTGGTTATTATGTGAATATCGTTAATCCATACATTACATGTACATAATGTATTTCTGTTTTTAGGCGACCGAAAACTTTACTCATTCGTGTGCGGGTTGCTGTGTTGCTACATACGTGCTGGGTATATGTGATCGCCATAACGATAATATCATGGTGAAGAAATCAGGTCACATGTTTCATATTGACTTTGGTAAGATACTGGGGAATGCTCAGATGTTCGGTTCTATTAAAAGAGACCGCGCCCCCTTCGTCCTGACGCCTGACATGGCATATGTAATTAATGCCGGTGACAAGCCTTCGGTAAAGTTCCAGAAGTTCACTGATCTTTGTTGTGCGGCTTACAATGAATTGAGAAAGCACTCTCACTTGTTTTTGAGCCTTTTATCACTCGTAAGATGTATAGCTACACGTACATATATAAGAATATTGATTTATTATCCACTTCATTCATTGTAGTTATTGACTAGTAATATGCCTGAGTTATCGTCTATTGATGATATAAAGTTTGTTAGAGATGCTCTCTTACCATCAGCATCTGAAGAAGAGGCAACCTTTCACTTTACAAAGTTAGAAAAAAACATGTAGAAAAAAATTTTGATACTTTTTTTTATCATTGAGTTGTTGATTATGACTGAAGCTTGTATACCTACATGTATTATTACATGTAACTATTATTATTGCGTTTTCAATGTTGTTAGACATATTGAAGCCAGTCTAAGCTCTCTATCAACCCAAATTAATTTCTTCATTCATAACTTGGCCCAGTATAAGTTCTCGTCCCCAGCAACCTCTCAAAGTCTACTCTCATTCTGTCCCACCTGCTATTCGTAAGTATATGCACACATCATCAGCTGTATAAGGCCTTCATGTACTATCACTATAAGTATGATGTATTTGAGAATGTTTTTTTTCTGTGTTGATAGGATTTTAACAGATAGTAAAATTACTTCAGCTGTGGTTGTGGCCTACCATCTCCGATATTTCCCTGAGAAGTATATTGTAAGTTGTTATAATGTTGGATGAGTTGTAATGGTTGTATATTGTGCGTATATTTCCCCTACATAAAGGTGTATCAGATTCAAATACATCGCTCTGATCCCAATAAACCCAGCACCATCTTGTTCAGGCGATACAGTGAGTTTAATGAACTCCATCATAAACTACTGGAGAGCTTTCCTGAAGACAATCTGCCAACTTTACCGGGTAAAACCTTTCTGCCAGGGCAGTCTAGAGCAAAGGAGGTAAATCATAACACATGTATTGCTTGTTTAGTTAGGAATGACATTTTTTACATGTAAATCGGCCATATGTAGACTTCTGAAAGACGACGGGAGTATCTGAGTAGTTACCTTGATTCGTTACTGAATATGGACCCTAAAATATCAGAATCCGATGTTGTTTATACCTTCCTCCATTGCCTTCTGAGGGACGAACAAGACCTGATTAAAATGAGAGAAGGTATTATTATATTAATACTACACACAGTCATAACCAGCTGTATAATTATGTTATTGTTGCTCTATAGAGGAGCAAGCCTTAGTTGGAAATAGACTAGCAGGCAAGGTGAAGTTGGATCTGCGATATAACGAACAGAACAAGCGGTTTTCAATAATGGTTCAACATGTGCAGTCCCTGGTAAACTATAGTGATCAGTCATATTGTACATGTACAATACGTTACCCTATCTACATGTATACAATACAGGTGCATATACTATATAGTATTATGGTTGTGTATGATTGGTTATTCTGCAGGTCCCACGTGAAGGGGTGGAGTCAACGGATCCTTACGTGAAGCTGTACCTTATTCCCGACCCCAGTAAACTTACTAAACTTAAAACAAAAATAGCACGAAAAACACTCAATCCAACTTACAACGAAACAGTGAGAAACAACGTACATGTACATGTAGTTGTAATATATCATGTACACTCATAAACACACATACATTGTACATGTAATCATACATGTATGATATACACAGGTTCTACTGTGTAAGTGCATAATATTATTTATAGTTTAATAATTTCCCTTGTATTATAGTTACATTATACTTTGAGTTCGAGTGAATTAAAGTCCAAGTCTCTTCAACTAACAGTCTGGGATGCAAGTAGCCTATTAAGTAAAGAATGTCTAGGTATAGCTATAATAGAGCTGGATCCAATATACAGGAGTCTAGTGAAGGGATACGTGGACTGGTTTGAGTTACAGTCAACACAACCACCACCACCAAGCCCGCTCACTAAATCATGACTTTTATATAATAATTATAGTAATTAATGTGTGTATAATAATTACTATTTTATTATCAAGTATTTTTTTTATTGTACAGTTATATTTTTTTTTTATGCCAAATAGATCTATAACCAATACAGCATAACATTATTTTAACAAATTAACATAATTATGTACACTAAAGTTGTGGGCGTGTCAAATAGTTAATTGCAAATTGCATGCCGGATCATCAGTAGTCTCGCGTAGCCAGACCCTCCCACTTTTGCTTCGCGTGGTGAGGGTCTGGAAACCTTCCTATACTGCTCTCGTC
>JAYJLX010065498.1:0-27825 GCA_036873525.1 Chalinula nematifera | reverse complement strand
TGTGTGTGTGTGTGTGTGTGTGTGTGTGTGTGTGTGTGTGTGTGTGTGTGTGTGTGTGTGTGTGTGTGTGTGTATGTTTATGACATGTTTGTTATTTTAGGGCTGTAAGGGTCTCACATGTATGGATTTAGAGGAATGTGTTTTAGTAACTGATGTAACATTAGAGAGACTAGCCATCAATTGTACCAGTTTGGAGAGATTAGTAAGTTATAATAATTATTAATAACTATTAATAACTATAATTATTATTAATAGGTTTTGTCCCATTGTGAGCGTATCACTGATGTAGGTATTAATCATTTAGTAGCTAACAGTTGCGGAGACAAACTACAGGTTCTGGAGTTGGACAATTGTCCCTTAGTAACGGACGATTCGCTAGAGAAATTGAGGTAATACTTGTAAACAATGGAGCTTGATGATTCAGGAGGGAGGGGGTGTGGCCTGTATGAATGTTAATGGTTTCACATAATGGAAATTTTCTTTTAAATGATAGCATCCTTGAACCATGACATCCTTTAGATTTGTGTCAGGTGAACTGTATGCTTGCTTATAGAGATTTAGATCAATAATAGAGAAATAGTGTTATTTTACGAGGAAGAAGAGCAAGTTTTTCTATTAGATGACCTCTTTTATTACTTGTAGAACTTGTTCTTCTCTGAGAAGATTAGAGGTGTTTGATTGCCAGTTGATCTCGAGGGCTGGCATTAGCAAGTTTAGACGAATTCGTAAAGGTGTGACTGTACACGCATACTTCCCTCCCAATCCACCTGAAACCACACCCTCTACTAACGAACGTCAGCGTGTCACTTGCCAGTGTTGCTGTTTACTGTAAAATAAACATATCAATATAATTATTCATCATTACTATTTTTTTCATCAACCATTTTTTTTCATAGTTTGTCATATTCATTAATTGTAATATTTTTTTATTCATCGATTCATTTATTCATATCCTCTCAGTATAATTTACTCAAATATGTGTATCCATGTTGTTTAATAACACCATTGTATCATAAATTCAGTTAATCTAGGCTTCTGATCAAGTTTTTCAAATCAACAAAATTAATTAATTATACAACTGCATTTAATTTTAACAAGTTAAAATGGTAATCACATTTCATTATAAATAATAATATTAAAAATTGATAAAATTCAGGTATCGTAAGTATATGATTATATGTAATTAACTTATATGCCTTATATTATTTTGATTCATCCAAAACATCTGCAACAGCACATGGCACAGAACAGTTTCCCACAGCAGTATAGACTACTAGTAACAACAATAGCTAGTATCAGTGCCATAGCCAGGTATACATCAATATTATAATACGCAATCCAACTCCACTTGTACTTTATATACGAGGGTATTAGGTGATCATAACCAATGCTAATGCTAGCATAAAGCTCAATAAGTTCAATAGCCTTAGCCACACCCCCTCCTGCTCTAAGAAGCTTGCTCATTTTTATACAGTTCCTGTGATATTTGTCATCGGTAAGAATCGCTTGAATGTTTTCATAAATTAATTCTGGAGTTTGCTGTTTTCGATTCAGCATTATCCCCAGTTCAAGCTCTTGTATACGGAAACAGGTTCTACCTTGATCTCCACCAAACGGCATACAAATGATTGGAACAGTGTTATACAGAGCGTCATTGATCCCTCCCATCCCACCATGCAATATAGCTAGTACTGTGGATTTGTGCTGCATCAGGGCAAATTGGGGAATCCAATCGGATATGAAGAACCTTTGCCGATCATAGCTGACATTCGCCAACAGCTCTTTGTGTTTCTTTAAGGACCAAACGACGGAGTAATTGGTTTTAGTGATGGATTGAATCACTTGATCAACGAATGAATATGAAACACTAGCCATTGATCCCATACTGATTATAATACAGTGTCGTTTAGATTGCATCCATTTTTCTAGCATCCATTTTTCTAAATCAACAGGAAATCCTTTGGCCATCTTCCTGGGATAAATAGGTCCTATGTAATGTGTTAATGGACCAATAGTGCGGCTATAGTCCATGCCTGTAACTGATGCTAACAATACAGGGAATTCATGGCCTTCAACACTGTGTGTATAGTGAATCTGTTTACAATCTTTTCTAATGAAATCAGGATAGTAAAGTTTCCAAATTGTGGCATCCATATACAGCGACTGTACTGCAAGCTCCAGTATTAAAGACAACCTTTGCATTAAGTCCATCTGTTCCGGGGGTATATGGATAGCAATGGTGACATAGGAGGGGGTATGAGCCAAGGGGGGTGATTTAAATACATTGGTAAGAGGTCCGCTCTCGGTACAATAGACAGGATGGGGGGTTGTCTACTGCCCTGCATCTTTATCAAGCAACTCAGTGAATTAGTTATGAAGTCCTCACCAATGACAATATCCCAGTCACTAAAGTTCATACTACTATAGACGTACTTTATTATGGGCGTCGTCTGTTCAGTGAACATGGTAAATAAAGCTTTCTCGTCCCAATCCATCGCCTTGAGGTACAACGTATTCAATTGCTCTTTGTCGAACGGTAAAGGACCGGCGCTGATATACCGCATTCCTTTTTCTGAAACGACTTCCTCGAGGTCGTTATGATCCAACGAGACGAGAGTGACAACATGGCCTTTGTTCTGTAGCTCCTCTCCCAGGGAAAGCATTGGCGTGATATGTCCTCGTAAAGGAATCGAGACCATCAATATATTAAACTGCTCTCCGTTATAATGGTCTTTTAGTCCGCCATAACCTTCTGGAAACGCTTGTGGAAGTAGAAACGAGATTACAATCACACAGGGCCAAGTTCTGGTGGCCATATTTATTCATAACGTGGATGAAGTAATCTGATTGGCTATTACGTCACTAAAAAAAAATTAGACCTAGTCTAGCTAGCTATTTTTATAGTGGTTTTTTTTTAATAATTTTTTTTTCTAATCAGGTAATAATTCAAGGTCTTTCATTTTTTCCTTCTCAGCCTTCATATTCTGCATCTTTAGTGCAATTTCTAATTAATAAAGAAGACAAAATATGTAATAGCTATAGTGCAATGAAGGCATGATTGAAGTGGCCATCTAACCTTTGGCAGGATTGAATACTCCTGAAGTCTGTTGACCACATGCAGCACATCTTGTTGACTTGCGATAATTTGTTAGAGCACACGATTCACAGAAATAATGTCTACACCTAACAAAGAAAGGCAAATACACTCAGCATGGTTGGAATAGAGCTTAGCATTATGTATTCAACCACTGCAAGCTAACCTGGTCACAACTGGATTGGTGAAGTTTTGTCGGCAGATAAAGCAAGCGAACGGGAGATCGTCGTGATCCGTATCTTTAATCTCATACTCTGAAATCTCTGTAAGTGCAAAGAGGAACAAATCTGCATTATTTTGCATGCATAAGTATAGGCTTCTTATATTGGAGCAACAATGGTTAATCAAACCTTATTAAAATATAATAAATCAGAGTTGTGTACCTTGTTTGCCTTGGTTTGCATCCCACTCTCTCTCTAACTGCCAGCCACTCTTATAATCCGACCGATCGTGAAGGAACTTGCAACTATCTGCAATCGGTAAAACAAATTAAAGTTAATATATAAAGGTTATATTAATATTATCTGTACCTCCGAATCCACAATACCCTGTCTCCTTGTAATCTTTACACACGTCGGGCTGGTAATCCCAACGTGTTGTCGATCTCAGGAAGGTTGGAGCACGGATTGGACCTTTCTTGTTAGCTGCATTCATCTGAGCAGAATCCCTGGACTCAACATATTTGGTATAGTTCTTGCTACCACGATAAAGATTATCCTCCTTTTGACCTTTCAACTCCTTTAATTAAAAACAGTGAACAATAATTAACTACATAATAAAGTTACATTAGACCACACCCACATTATCATTGATATAAAGACTGGAATAGCATTAAAGCTACCAAAAAAATAGTATCAAGTTCACAAGCATCATATACTGCATCAGCCTATATGCTTGGCTGCTTGTAGTGGTCTGGCTATGTGAGACTACCTGCATGCATGCAGTAGATCTAACACTGCAAAAGAATCGTGTGGAAAAAACTTTGAAGGACCTACACTATAGCTTCTAGCATAAATAGTGTATATATGTACGTTCATAGAACTCTTTTTATAATACTTTATAACCACATGCATTTATGTACATACGGTATTGATTTTCTTGGATTTCTCAAAAAGTGCTCGGGCGTCTCTATCAGTTTGAGTCTCAGACTCCAGTGTTGCTGTGGCTCCTAGATCAGATGGACCTTCACTCTCCTGTATAGATAAACAATAACTATATAAGGCAAGCCTGAACAAGCCCGACAGGCTATTACTATAAGTCAGATATTATTGTTACTTAGAAAGAAAGTTAATTTGCATAATTTAAGAGAATTTTTTTAACAAATTTATTCCGCCAAGCTTATGAAAATAAAATGGATGAATATCTGATTTTGCTAATGAAAATCTCCCAAATTATGGTACAGCATAAATAGAAGTCAATAAATAAGCTATATCATACCGATGTTTTCTTGGATTCATAAAAGAACAAGTTCTTGAGTCGTTTCTTCTCCTCTTCTTCATCATCCTCCCCACTATTACTGTCATTAGCTGTCTCTTTCCCTTTATCAACTGTTTTAACACCGGAATATGTCTGAAAAATAACATATTATTGCCCACTTGATAATGTCTTATTTATAATGTTGATTTGCACTGATTATTAATTATTTATCCACTCCCGATAGAATGGGAATGGAAAAATTTTTCTGTTCTCATTTTATCATACTCTAATCCATACC
Organism: Chalinula nematifera; assembly: GCA_036873525.1. Classification (NCBI taxonomy): domain Eukaryota; kingdom Metazoa; phylum Porifera; class Demospongiae; order Haplosclerida; family Chalinidae; genus Chalinula; species Chalinula nematifera. The sequence goes on along the minus strand of JAYJLX010065498.1, from coordinate 23,017 downwards.
TAATACACAGTGGAGGGGTGTGTAATGTGAGTGTTCTAACCGTTTGTATCATAGCTGACTTTAGGGTCTTTCTCTCCTTCCTAACAACAGCCGAGTCTTCATCACTACCTAACATACACACAGTATACCAACTCAACTACATCATAATCTAGCTACTATACCAAATATGTCACCTTACCATCGTCTGAGGACTCCTCCTGTCTCCTCTCTCGTTTACGAGCCCCGCCCCCTTTACGAGATGATTTCTTGAAAATACATGAGGGTTTGGGTTGGGTACTTTCCTCTTCAGCCATTGTTTAAAATATCTGTGTACATGTTGAGATGTAGACAAAGGGGGTTGTTAATGTACAAAGCCTTTATATACCAAATGAAATGTTAAATCTAAACTATAATGAAGCGCATCAACTATAGTATTTATACCAGGGAAAAGTTACATAGTTAAACTAATGTATAGCGTAATACACGTTGTACAATAAGTATTAGTGTTTACCAAATATGTTCCAATTCTAATTAATGCCCTTCAGTTTATATATGTATTACGTATATACAGACCAACCTCTTGTATATATAGTATAAATATATGTAGTGGACTGAGTTTTAATTAAACTACTTGAATATATCTTAGTGAAAGGACCCTCCCAGCATAGAGTACAAACAGCCAACCAAGGATTACAATTGAATAGAAGAACTGTAACAATAAATTAATACTCTATTACTGTCTATGTTGATATTTTAAAAATATCTTACAGTTGCTAGAATCCTCTCCACATGCTTCTCACTGGTCATTACTTGTTGGGGAACTATGGAAAATAGGCGGTACTGGATAGTTCTTAGCCACACCTTTTTAAGGAGGAGATAGAACCGGCCACACCCACCACTGATTTTGTAAAATGGGTAATAAAAACAGTTCAGGTAGTGAGCCTTCCTTGTCCAATTTCTCTCAAAGAGACGATGATGGCGGTGGTATACTGTCATCGACTGCTCTTCCTAGCAGAGGACACCTATTCGATAACTTCACGCCATCGCCTAACTTTCCAAAGAGATCGGCAACAAGTAAGTTAAAAAGTTGTTACCATTAGAGTCAAGCTGTGTTGCTAATATACTGACCTTATCTTAATTCATATACTCGTGTATTTATATGTATAGTGTCGGAAAGACATCGGATATCTGATGTATATGTACCGGAAATGCCGATAACCAGAAGTGGGAGTGACGCTTCCTCCCACCGCTCCCCTCACCACACCCAACCCCTCCTGCCCCCCTCCCAGGGTGACTCGGCTCCTGCGATAACATCAGATGAACTCAGTAAACATATTGTTGAGATGTCACCCAATAATGGCGGTGAGGGCGTGTCCCTAGGCAGTAGAGTGACGGTCACCTTTGATAAGGATGTCAAAATGTCTACAGTACAAAAGTTATTTGAGGTACACTATGTATAATTGTTCAGATAGACTAATAGATTACTAAACAATACGTATACTAAACAATACGTATATGTATGTGTTAAAGCCTAGTTCAGTACAATATATGTTGATATTGTACTGTGCAGCTCCAAATTTTGCTCAAATCCAACTTAAATTGTTTGAAGCCTTGTTCATACACACACACAGGGTCACATGTTTGTGTTTATACAGGGGTGGCCATAGTTCAGCCTGTGTGGTTTGTTTACAATGTATTGTGAATACAGCTGAATTAGCTGGTTTGAATCTTGAAAATCTAGAAAATTTGAGACAAGGAAGTGGAAGGGTCTCCAAAGCTTAAATTATAATGTAGTATCATATAATGTACGATTATGATAATAGCTTACGTGGGCAATCAACCTTTTAATGCTTTTTATTCACATAGGAGTTAACAGGGTATACTCATCAACAATGATTTTAAATCTGGCTTCTTTAAATTGTTTTTGTGCCATGTTATTGTTATATTCTTTACACCATACGTAGGTGTCGTGTGATTCTATTGAACCTTCGATGAACCCAATAAAGGGTCAAGTGAGCTATGATGCTCGTTCCTTCAAGGCCATATTCACTCCTCTCAACACATTCCTTCCCAACGCCCAATACACCGTCATACTAAGGGGAAGGGCTGTGACTACTACACAGTGTTCACAGGGAGCCAACATTAAAGACACCGAAACACACTTCAAGACATGTAACCCTTCTCCTAAGAATATCGGAATCAAACTAAAGGGAGACAGTGAAGTATGATATAGGATTATATTAATAGGGCTTGTCATGAAATCATTTTCTTCTTTTTTAGTCAGAACAGCTTCAAATTGCTAGCTACTATGACTTGTACAATTCCTTGATACTGTGGTGCACGAAGAAATGGGGTTGTTCAGGTAATGGAGATACATGTCATTAGTTATAAATATTAGTTAGAAAGATATACTAAATGACAATGACGGTAATTATAGATCAAGCATTGGTGCAATTCATAACATTGAAATAGAGTACAATTCCATTGCACGTGTATATCTGTTACTCTCCATCATCTGCAGGGGAGCACATTACATCCATACAGAGTGAGAAGGAAGGAGGGAAGTCGATGACCATTAAAGGTGATTTGGATGTACTGAATGTTAACGAAAACGAAGTAATAGTCGTTGAAATCAAAGATTGATGGAAAAGAATCCATCACATGACATATTTCATTGACGTCATCCTCACACATTACTCTCTGTACAATTTCTTCATTTTTTTTTTTTTCTTTTTAATTTAAATATAAACATAAATTGATTTCGTTAACAAAATCTAGATCTTTAGCCTACAATGGATGGTCTATTAGTAAAACGAATCAAACAAATAAACATAGCAAATGAATGCATATAAGGAAACTGTACTGGGGGATGGGGGGACGAGGGTTTGGGTGGGTAGAGATAGATAGTTTGTGATGACCATGGTACAAAGTTGTAAAGCTTTATGATGTGCAATCAGATAAGTTTTTTTTTCAAGGAAAAAAATATAAAATAATGTTACTGTCGCCATATTCTTCTCATGTAGATCCTATTGTTCATCTAATAAAACAAATCAGTGTAAAAAGGGGGTGTGACTACTGTAGCAACAATAATGGCCTAATAATAATTAACTAGCAAAAGCTAACTGTAATTAAAATAATTATTATTATTACTATCGTGTTTTGTATCTTACTTTCTCGTTCATGCCATGTCAGCTTGCTCTCGTAAAACTTAATGACCATTTGAGGTATGAGTGTGTTAGCTTCTGATGCATATACCAACTCGGGCTCACTGATACCTTTCCTATAGACATAGATTGGAAAAGGAAAAAAGAATTATCATAATGTATATACAAGTTGGGGTCAGAAGGCACTTATTGATTATAGCAAGAGTTTTTCGTTCACAATGTCATGCTAGCTTAACATTGTTTATCCTTTTGGATACATTTTATGTGTTGGAACAGGCAGGGATTGTATTCCAAAGTAATATTTTACGAGCATCATAATTATTGTAATTAGTTGCTTATCGAAGATTTGTCCGGTGGAATTATCCAATCAGCATGGGAACACATGCATTCCAGTAGTTCCAGTAATTGCAATATAATTGATATTCTTTTGGTTAATGAATATCGTTATAAAATGGCAGTGATCAAGATCAAAGCAGTGTTGCATTGGTAGAGCAAAGACACAAACAACATGCAAACAGAGCACAGGTAGAAGAAAGAAAAAAGTCATTTGTACACTAAGCTACCATTAGGATTTTGGTAAGTCTTTCACATATACCAATTATTGCTTATTTTACATTCCACAAGAGACCAATTTGGTATACATGTACCAAAATACCGTTTTCTGGTAACCAAACTGCAATTAATTATAATAGCCATTATATATATAGCATATAGAAGGGGTGTGGTCAATTATAGGATGTTCTTACCACTTGATAAGGAATAATATCTGTCCCTTATCTTCAGTTGCTCCGAGTATGTCTTCGGCTTCCCAGTGTTTAGCAAATCCAGATATATATTCCTGCATTTCAGGTTCTGGCAGAAAATCATCGTTGGGATTGCTTGATTTTTTGATGACATCTGTTGATAAAGGAGACAGATCCGTTACACCTGCTGTCGGCTCCACTGGGGACTTTTGCTTCTTCTCCCAGCTCGATTTCGATGATTTCACTTTTTTCTTATCTGGTTGGTTCTTCTTACTATCTCGCTCACCATTGATTTCTGTCTCAACAGGTCTGCTCAATGGAATACCGTCGAGAACCTTGGAAGGTGATTTAGTGATATCGTTGCTATTCACGATCGTCGATCCACCCTCTGCTTTTAGTTTAGCTTCGAACTTTTGTATAAGTTCGGGACAATCTAAGTTTTCCTCGGGCTCCCAGGTGTTCTCCGTTTCAGGATAATCGAACCATTTCAGGAAATAGAGAACCTTTCCATTTTCTATCTTCTTTTTGATTATTTTTTCCACCGAATAAACCTCTTCAACCGCTTTCTTGGACCTTTTTCCTTTCCTCGATCCTTTTGGCATTATTCTGAAAGCCTTAATAAGAGTTCTTTTGGTCTAAAGGCAATGAAAAACAGCAATAAAACACCTCCAATAGGCAGATAACCTCGTCCTCCTCCCTCCTCGTGGATTCCCGGATCGATGGCGTCGATGGAAAATTGAATAGGTTAAATTTTGACCCGCCATATTCTATCACGTGATCATTGCAGAATAGACCTCACCTCCTCACGTGGTCTGCTGATAGCTATGTTATAGACTCGGACTTTGTTCAGTTTCACATCTAGTTACTTTCTTGGTTTTTTACCACCAGCAATGGGGAATGGCCAAACTCATTCAGTAGCTGAAGCTGTTGTAAACGTCTCCACAGGTTAAGATATATGCTCCAGTGTGGATTCAATTATTCCCTTTTTTTGTTTTAGGTAAATTACCATGGCCAGAAGATGTTTGTCTATATCATCTGCCTCCAGGTGAGATGGAATAAGTATGTAGACCTATGTGTATGTAGATCAATGTGTTCAATAGAGAGGGAGTTGCTGCCAGATAAGGCAAGAAGATTAATGTTTGAGGTATGGGAATAATGAGAAATACTTGTTTGAAGATGATCTGTATTGAGTTGAGGATTCGTTCGACTAAATGTAGTGCAATTACGCTGGCCTATCTCACACACTTCCATGTAACAAACAGCGATTATTGCATGAATAATGTTGATGAAATCATGCAACTTGATGTGATTAGACTTTAAAGCCATTCAGTGTACTTTAGTATTATGTTAGGAAAGCTAGGGGCGTCATGTCATACTTAGAGTCCATGCGTACTTATTTATACTTATTCTTTTGATCGTTCCTTGCAATACCTTTGTATATTTTGCCATTCACAACATTTATTCATGTGTGTCTTCAATATAACTTATCAATAGTATTCACTACTAAAGTCTGTTCATGTTGAGTTGAGGATTTGCTTATTAGATATTCATCTAAAATTCATTAATAATGGCTATGCACTTTCCATGCACTTAATTCATTATAAATTGTAATTATTGCACAATAAATGTCGATGAATACTAATGAGCCCAGATCCTTAACTTAACATGAACACACTTTAGACGTGTGCTCATATATGCTAATATTACAGATGCATGTATGTATGTATGTATGTATGTATGTTTGTGTGTGTGTATGAACTGGACCTGTTATAATTTGTTGTGTAGGCATATCTCAATTACTCTAACCTGTCGTATACCACAGTACCAGCTATTAATGCAGACTATATGTCCCCTACTGGTTAGTATATAGTCTAGTATCAGGGAAGGTTGCTCATATGTTGTTATAATGATAGTAATAATTATGTTTTACTTGTTTATACCATTAAAAATGTCTGCGTGTAGCTCGATCTGTATTTATTCTGTTGGTAAATATTTGTTATTATAATAATAATGTGTGAGCAACCTCCTCAGATACAATGTTATGTGTGTGTGTATATTATGGTTGAATCTTGGTTGACTGGTAATGTAATTATAGGGTCCTCTCCATTCGTTGTCATTAATTTTCCAATCAAGCCTGTCATTTTTGCGGATTTCTTTAAGTTTACCGAATTTACTGAATCTCAGGTGAAATCAATTAAACTAGTATTTTTAATCATAGTTTAATTTGCATTGTGCTTTCCAATTAATGCCCATCAAGGCTACTAGTTTATACATTTTATATTTAAATTCTATTTAATGTTCATATGTATATCAGTCTGTACTGATGATTATTATTTCTTGTGCTATATAATATAGGGTTTAGGGATTGGAAAGGAACTGGATAAGCAAGACAAAGCAGATTGTGCTGCGTTTGTGTCACTAGTTAAACTCAAGCTGCTCCATTCAATGGTGACAAGGCAGATTATATCCACCATTATAATATTGTTAGTGTATGTTCTCTTTGAATATAGGAATATAAAACATGGATTTCACCCGAAACACTCAAGGTATATTAATGTACACTATTGGGCAATTAGACATCAGCCATTCATAACGTTGTAATTAACATGCATGTATGAATGAGCCAGCTATTGAGTGTGTTTATATAGTTTCAGTAAGATGGGCATTATTTAGGAACACGTGACTGTATATTTGTATAGGAATCCCTGGTTATGTATGGATATGGACTCCCATGGCCTATCAGACACATAGCCCCTTACCTATGCTATTATTATGCATATATGTGACCGTATATTTGTATAGGAATCCCTGGTTATGTATGGATATGGACTCCCGTGGCCTATCAGACACATAGCCCCTTACCTACGCTACTATAGATATGTATGGTACCATTGGGACACGTACTGTATTACAGAGGATGAGATGCAGGAGAGAGTTAGTGATGTGTTTAAGGCACTGTCAGTGAGACTTGGAACAGAACACTCATTCTACCAGTCGGGGTGAGTATTGTCATAAGACACTATTATGCATAGTGAGAGATGCAGTTTAATTCTTTTACTCTTAGTTATGTACTGTGTAAACTTCCAGTCGTGATGTATACCAACTAATTTGATTTATATTCTGTTTCAGACAGTCTCTCCTTGATGCAGTTGTGTATGGATGTTTGGAAGCCATTTTAACTAACGGTCCCTCGCAGTTACTGGATACTCTGACATCTCAAGGAAGTGAAAATCTGCTGAAGTTTTGTGAGAATTCACTCTCCTCACAGAGAAAGGGACTACAGTTTATCAGCTATCCTTCAAATTTAGACCTATCTGTTGTACATTAATCAATTTTTTTTTTGAACAAGTCACACAAATTGATGTAGCATATTTAATTGCACAATTAAGGCTATCATTAAATTTAAAACCTGGTGTAGGCGTATAAATATGGTTCATGATTAGTACCTGCTTTGTCATTAACCTGTAACAAGTAAAAAAAAATCTTGCAGTATTATTATGGATTATTTCATTTTTCAAAAATTTTGTATTGCATATGTGTTTTTGTACAGAAATAAAATAAAATTAATCAATGAACGCACTATTGAATGGAAATTTTGCAAATGAAGATCTTTTATAGGACGAATATCATATATTACCCCTACCATATATCAGGCATGTGTTCAATCCACCCTAGCATTTTTAAGTCTAATATGCAGTAGTAACAAGTAGCAAATGGGACATAAAAATTACACATCTCTATAGGGAATTTACGGACTATTCGCCTTTTTACGTTAATTGATCGAAGGAACCAGTATGTCAACGTCCAATAGAACATGCATTTAATTATACAAAAATATAGTACATATAACAGACACTATACTATTCGCTCACATAATTCCTCTAATATGTTTGACACTACGCATGTCAACGCTAGGTTTTCTTGTTTTTTAAGAATGCTATAAAATTTAGTCATCACTTTTTTTTGTTGGTTAAAATTAGAAACCACAAGGAATGCCTTTATCTCGTTCAATAGTTTACGCAAACTCTGATCCAGTTCTGATGAGCCTCTAGAAACAGCACATTGGACAGATTCAACTGTGGTTCGTGTCACTAGTTTAGCTGCTGCCAAATCAGAAATTATATCACTTATTGAGGAACAGGACTTTAATGCTTCAACAAGGCTATTGTAATGTCTCTGGAACACTTCAGCATGATTAACATCACTACGATAGGGTGGAATAACTGAAAGTAAAATAAAACAATTATGAGAAATAAAACAGTATGCTCTTCAGACACACAATGATTAATTATATTACGTGAAATCAGTCAAGATATACTGGTTTCGCTATAATATACTGTATTTACCTTCACTTGAGACAGGAGTGGTAGCAGTAATAGCTCCTTGAGGAGGTACGTGAGATTGGCCTATTAAATTAAACAATAAATCATTGTACTGCTATATAGAATTCATAGTAAATATTAATACACTCTGATATACTGACCAGTGATGCTATAACATTAATAATAATTATCATCACAGTATATGGTATTGTACTGCATACTTGATGAGAATTCTTGTTCCAATAATCTGTTGATGAATATCATCTCAGTATCACAGACCACACCCCCAATAGGTACACTGTAGTGTAGATCCTGTGCTGTGTTGGGATCAGATACATTGATTGTTATCAGGCAAGAAGGGGGGAAGGGGACACCAGTCTCTCTACCAAACTTATTCATTTGCTCCTGACGTATCTAACCACCGTAAAAAAAGACAATAACATTTACGTTAATACTGTAGTACTAACTTACTTTTAGAGGATGCTTATGAGGATAAAGTCTCCAACCATTATATGAACTCTCCTGGTCAATAAGCAACTCTAGTAGTCCATTATCACCACGGAAACCAAACTCAATTGGTTGATCAACAATTTCAGTAGGACATTTCTTCTCCAAATACTACGTACGCCATAATAACATCAACCTACTTTATAAAAAACCTTCTTATTTAATTAACTTACTGTTTCTAGTGCCACAATGTCTTTCATAGCCATGAACTTCACTAACCATTGGTTCACTCTGTTGTCAAGGCGACTGTAGGACAACAGTCCTGAGTATAACAAGTCAACATCATTGGAAGGAGACTGTACATTGGAATCAGAATCAGTCTGAACATCAATATCACTTATCACATGGTCTATATAAATATTATAGATCACTCATGAAATCAGTACATCACACACTATACCTTCGGCAGTAGTATTGATACTACTAACAGCTTCAATGTCTGAATTACTACTAATACCCTCTATTACATAATAGTCATGAATATATTTTTTAACACACACACACACATACATAATATACCTTTATCACTGGTAGAGACATTAACAGTTGTTTCTGATGACAAATAGAAATTTCCCATAAACAAAATTATTCAATAACAAGATAATGTTACCTTGGATACGGCTGCTTGTCCAAACTACACCCACCGGAATGTTCTTGACCACTAGTATGATAGCAATAAGGCAGAAATGGTCCAGTGCAATGGAGCCCCATTGATTATCAATACTGAACTCTCCTCCCTCTAATGGATTGAACTCAAACGGTGGAACACATTGTCTCATGGGGGCCTTCACAAACGTCAGTCGCTTTAACTGATTCTCACTCTTTAACACAGCACAGTGTTGTATCTCCAGTTGAACTGGTTTCCTTAACTTGTTAGCTAATGATATGGCATACACTGCACTCACCAGCTCTGATCCAGGAGGTAACTGGAATTCCCCCCCAACCAATGCTTTAACGGCTACCTCACTACAAAGAGGAGGGGTAGAGGCGGGGTCAGAGCTGACCACACCCACTGGAGGAGGTGCTAGACTATCCTCAGGGAAGTGTATCTTTAGACCCCACTCAGACCAATTAAAGGATTGGACACTCCTTCCCTGGATAAGGTACACTGCTTCCCCTCCAACGTGAACATTATCAAGACAATCTGTGGAACGATATATTTAATAATAAACTATAATAACTATTATTAGATCTATTATTATTATTATTATTATTATTAATAGTTGTTACCGTTAACTGTTGTCATATAGTTAAACTGTACTGATTGATCCTTGTATTGTTGTCTCATTGGTACACATTCTTCACTTTCTGTTATGAAAATTGCATCATACCGGTAAATCTTATATCATTCATTCCATGACAATCTCATTTTCATGTACCTGCTTCGAAATCATCTTGTTGTTTTCCATCGATTTTTTTTGTTTCATGACTGCAAAAACCATCGAGTTCTGTCTCCTTTAGTACAGATTTTTTACTGTCCAACTGTGAAACTAATTCTGTATGAAATTACAATATCAGCTTAAAATATAACAATTATATCAGCTTAAAATATATATAATAATTATATCAGCTTATACCGTAAGTGTAATAAATTCTGTGGTATATTAAATTTCGTGAATTTCGTGGTCATCTTGGACCCACGAAATTAAACGCTATGTTACGTGTATGTTATCATTCATTTTGTGCAGCGAAATTTTAAACTTGAATAACTGGGTTTGTAAAGAAATCACGAAAATTTTAATATCACGGAATTCACTTACGGTAATATATCATTATTATTATTAAAACATTCGAGACAATAGACATTTTTGGGACAAGCTTTCATAAAAATAATGATCATTACACATCGATGATGTTCATACATGTTGTATGTACTGTATAGCGGAAAATTTTTGTGGCTCAAAATTTTTGTGGATTTTGTGGTTATCTGTTTATCAACGAAATCTGTCATATTTCATTTTCCACGGAAATTTTCTGCTATATGGTATATGCTGAAAATAAATAATGTGTTTTGCATTAACTTCGTATAATCCTTTTGTCTTTAAAGCTGATGTCAGAATGTTGCAATTGATCAAGCTTCCTTTGAAGATGAAGAAACGTTTCGGGTTTATCAAACCCAGCCTTCTCTTCATACTCCAGGATCATCACCATTATTCGTCTCCATCCTTGGTATATTTTCAGAACTTCACTGTCTTTCAAATTCAATGAACGTGCTAGTTCAGTGACAGTAGAATCATCCAGATCCTGTAAAGATTCAGCTAGCTTGCCAAGATAATGTGGGGAAAGAGGGTCTATTATTGAAAACAAAGGTAATTTAAGGTATTATAAGTGACTCAATTCACCTGTTGTGATGGGCTGATTTTCTGGCAAATTTTCCAATTTCGATTCCTACATGACCCCAAAAAAAATAAAATAATAATAATGATAAAAAGAAAAATCACCTAAAGATACTCAAGTTAATCAGCAATGCATATATGGCAATAATGTCAACCATTGAAGAAACGTGCACCGGCAACATTGCATGTCTCCTGATATCATGCATTATTCTACTATAGACTAACCTTATTAAAGTGGTTATTCCACATTTCCTTATTCTGTTGAGAGACTGTAGTTATCTCCCCCTTATAAGGAAGACAATACCTGTCTGCATCGGTGAACTTAACCTGGCCATCACTCTCGTTTTGACAACTCAAGAATGAGAAATTAAAAAATAAATTAAGGGATTCTTTCACTTGAATAACACGCATGAGTTTAATTCTATGAAGCTTTGAGGTTACCCCCAGTTCAATAAGTATTTCTTCATTGAGCTCCTTGAGTAAACTGCCAGTAATTTTTTCTTTGGCAAATGATTCTTTATACTGTTGCAAATTTAGTTGGTCTAAGATGTGAAGAACCTGGATATAAAATGGACATATAATACAATACTTATAACATTATTAACCTGGATATAAAATGGACATATAATACAATACTTATAACATTATACAGGTATTACATGCACACAAGTACAATACAATGCTTATACAAGCAAAAGCATTTTGATAATAATTATTATACGTACTTGTTCACAAGATAGTTCCTCCAGTTTCAATGCACTCTTGATATGCTTCTCTTTGGTTGCGTGTTTTGTGGGCATTTGAAAACTATCTGCTTGTTTGCCTGATGACAATAGTTTAGCGGCAGGAACAGAGGGTTGAGATTGTTGTAACCTTGACAGGGAATCCAATGACATTGCTGTAGGAACGCTTGTTCTTGGTATAGCATTGCAATGTGATTCCTGACTGGTCCCACTGGTATCACTCCATGTGGTTTCGCGAGTGAATGAATCTGGTTGACAAAGCTTTGTAACTTGTTTCCATTTACCTTTTTTGTCAGCATGTGCAGAAAAGTTGTAGAGGTGAGCTTGTATAAAGTTATCTGTAGCTTCTGCTGGGATCACTTTTTTGATATCCACTGGATTGAAGTTTTGAAAAACTTCTTTGCTTTTTTCGAGAAGCTTATCTTTGTCTGCTTGTGAGCATTTAGCTTGTTGGAAATCAATGGGAGTGTCGATAAATATGTCATATAGTTCAAAATGCTCATCACACCTATCTGAAAACGATGCAATCAATGATTTCTTTGCTACCAGCCCTGCAATAGTTGACAGCAGTGTAAACTCAGACTGAAGATTATCCTGAGCGGTGGTGTAAATATGGACTTGAAGAGGGAAATTGAAGTATTTCAAGTCGGTGAAATCAATCTTTAATCGAGATGGATTGATTGTAAAAACTGCTTCAGAGGATTTGTGTATCCTTTTCTTCTCTCCATTGAGTGATAAGCTAACACATTCGATAGTACTGGACTTGATACGACTCTGAATGACCAATATTTCATCTTTAACAAATGGTGAGGATTTACAATTTCCTTTGCATTCGGTTTTAACGATTGCTAAGCTGGGCAGAACGTCAAGTTTCAATAGCTTGGATACGTTGTGATTCGTATTACGGAGACTGATTGGTTGGGGATAGTTCAACGTGAATTGGAAAGGTGCTTGAAGAGGGATTTCAAAATACTTGTTTGTATTGGTATACACATTAGCAACTAGAAATGTTTTCATAAAATGAATATCGAACGGTTCATCACTGTAGAAAGTGAAGTTTTTATGAAAGCCATAAATTGAATCACAAAATACAACCCTTAGTGGTAGAATATTACCGTCAGCAACAATTTCCTTTAAATGCTGCCTTGAAGTAGTCTTAATAGTGTAATACATAGGTTCACTACTAGCAGACTGCTGCTTTTGTGTGAGAGGTGGTGTTTGTGGTAATGGGGCATTTGAGGCAGCTGCAGGATTGTGAGGAGTATCATTGTACCTTGTTGCTGTTGGTGATGTAAATCGCGTAGGCAGTTGTCTTGGGTCTTGAACAAGTGAGGGCACTCTTGTCTCTGATAAATTCGTCTCGTTTTGCATCTTTAAAGTATATTCAAAGATATGGTAGAAAGTCTTGATCTAGGCTCTAGGCTTTAAAGAAAATGCACGAGTTCACGTGATCGTTGCCCAAACAGCCACACCCTTACTATTCTACCACCCACGCAAATTGTTGGCTTAAAACAACAACAAAAAATCACTTATAATATAGAGTCTAATTCATATCATCATATCATTTATTTAGTATCGAGCTGATTTGGTTTTTTCCTTCAATGACTTGCAACAATTTGATCCTATTCAGTTCAGTTTAAAGCCACTCCCAGATCGTGTTTTTTTATTTATTTATTTATTTAATAATAAACTGACTCAATAGCTAAAGCTAATACTAAGAGTCAAATATTGCATTATATTATATATATTAGTATTATGATGTGTATGACGTGATTATGAAAAGGTGCATGATTACTCAGTTAAAAAGTGAAATAGTGAGTATTTAAATGATGAGGTTGTTGTGCATTGTCTAATATCGAGGGGTAGATTGTTCCAGAGATTAATTGCTGATGGTATGAAGGAAAATGTGTATGCTTTAGTATTACAAAAAGGGGATAAAAGAGTTAAGCTATCAAAGTGACGTATGGGGTATTTGGGTGAGGGGTTTAAACTGAAGGAAATGGGAATGCGAAAAACTAATTAAATTATGGATAATTTTATACAGTAAAATGAGTTTGGAGATGGTGCGTAATGTATGGAGTGATAATGTGTTACAAGTATTTAAAAGGGTGACTGAGCCTGCCTTCCAGTCTCGGAAGTACATCTGCATCCTGATACAGGAGAGAATTAGACATGTTTACTTTAAAGGCACTGTCAGTGAGACTTAAAACAGAGCACTCATTCTACCAATGAGGGTGAGTATAATCATCACACAATAGAGTACTATAAGTAATAGGTATTATAAGCTATAGATATCTAGTTATTGTACGGTGGTGGCCTATGACTGTAGAGTATGTAGGCTGGGTCACAGTTATATGTAGTGTTGGTAGTCCCGTTAGTTATTTTAAAATAGCTAAAGGTTTGTTCATAATAGCATCTGTTATGCATAGTGAGAAATAGAATTTAATTATCATACTGTTATTTGTGTGACTTCCAGTCGTAATGTATACCAACTAATTTTGAACTATCATTATTCTGTTTCAGGCAGTCTCTCCTCGATCGATGCGGTCGTGTATATATGGATGTTTGTATAAGCCATTTTAAGTAATGGTCCCTTGCAATTATTGCATGGATACTCTGACTTCATAAGGAAGTGAAAACCTGTTGAAATTTTGTGAGAATTCACTTTCCTCACAGAAAAAGGGACTACAGTTTTACATGATCCTTTAAATTTAGACCTATCTGTTGTACATTGAGTTGGCTTGTATAATTTTTATTCTTATCACTATGTATAATAACGTGTATTGAGCTAATGTGTGTTTATATTAAATGAAAAAAAAAGCAAAATATAAAAAGCAAGCAATTAAAAAAAACAAGCACATAATTGAAATAATAACAAGTTATAGTTCAATTTTTAAAGAACCTTCAATAATTCGTTTGTCTTTAAAGCTGATGTCAGAATGTCGTAATTGATCTAGCTTCCTTTGAAGATGAAGAAACGTTTTGGGCTTATCAAACCCAGCCTTCTCTTCATACTCCAGGATCATCACCATTATTCGTCTCCATCCTTGGTAAGTTTTCAAAACTTCACTGTCTTTCAAATCCATTAAACACGCTAGTTCAGTGACAGTAGAATCATCCAGAGCCTGTAAAGATTCAGCTAGCTTGCCAAGATAATGTGGGGAAAGAGGATCTATTATTGAAAACAAAGTCAATGATAAGGCATTGTAAGTGACTCATGCAAATTCACCTGTTGTGATAGGCTGATTTCCTGGCAGATTTTCCCATTTCAATTCCTATATGGCCAGGTAACAAAAATAAAAGAAAAATCATATACCTAATGTATTATGGTACATAGTTTTATAATCATGGTAGTGTTAAGTTACAAACCATTAAAAAAATGATCTCAGTGATACCATGCATGTCTACAAAATTCTAACCTTTTCAAAGAGGTTGTTCCACATTTCCTTATCCCGTTGAGAGACCGTCAAACATGTCTGCCCTTTATAAGGAAGATAATGCCTGTCTGCATCAAACTTGAACCGGCCATCGCTCTCGTTTTGACAACACAAGAATGAGAAATTAAACCTGGAAACTGAAACTACTACATTTTCATTGGAGGTTAGTCGACGTAATAGCTCATAACATGAATCAGAAATGGCTTTGTAAATTGTCTGGTTTGTGCCTGAGCTGTCACGAATGATGAATTCTGCTTCTTTACCGTGGCACACAAGGTCGAATTCCACATCATCATCGAGATGATATGTAGTGCAGTTCGAATAATGCATTGACCTTGTGAAATTTATTTTTGCTGAGCAATCGGCCTTTATAAACGTTTTTGTGAATGGAACTTGGATATCTCTGATCTTCACTGGACCAGTGAGTTGCAAATGAAGCGCAGTACGATTGCAAGTCCTCTTGCTATTCATGTTGCTAGCTATTGGAATATAGTAAAACTTTTCTTCGTGAGAATATGTTGCATTTGATAGGGAGTCGGGGGGGAGCATAATTTGATCATAGCTGACTTCAACTGCTAAATCAGCAGCAATTAAAACATCCAAAAAAAACTTTGTGTCCTTTTTGCCAAATATGCTCTTAATCAAGGCAGCAGGAAAAAGCCCGAATTGCTTGACTAAATGCTCGTTTTCATAATAAAATAATTTATCGAGCTCAGAAAAGAATGAAACAGGCTTGTTAATGATGTATGGAGATTGATCACCAAGCAGTGAAGCATCAATAATGCTACCTCCAGAAATGAAAAAGTTGCAAAACTTTTCAAACCGTTCATCGGTAATATTGAGCTTGGCAGCCATTTTGACTACTACATCTTTGCTTAAGTAAAGCTCATTGGATTTGTAAAATGCGTTTCTCAACAAAATGAATGACAAAGGCAAAAATTCTTTACTTTCTTTTTTGCTAAAACCATCTGTGACTATTTTGTCAGCAATTTCAGTTTTCAAATCACCGCGGCTGCCATAAGTAGTATCCACATGATGTGTACCATCAATACCAAAGCTTAAGAGGTGGAATTCACCGTCTATCAGTTGCTCTATGTTCATTTGTTTAGCTAATACTAACATTTCCTTCTTACACTGGTCAATGAGGCTCGCAGAGTCAGGACGGCGTGTAGTTTTAGCAAAGATTGAGCATCGTGATTTATCTGTTGTTTTAGAAACATAATAAATATTACGAAGCAAGTAGTATAAACGAGATCGCCATATCATTAATTTATCACGGTCAGATTGGTGGCGCAAGGCTTCAGAATACACCTCATCATAGCAAGGTGGCTTTTCGAAATGTCCAGCATCACGCTCAAGGTCAAAAAACAACCACAGGTAATTATGGTCAAGCTGACCACTTAAAAAGGGTAAGAAGTAGTACATTGCCCTACTTAAACCTATGTTCCAAATGTTAATGAAAGCAATTCCCTCAGGTAAAGCATGCTTAAAAAAAATGCTTTCTTCTATATTATCAGGGAAAATTGGGGAATCTTTCAAGCTCTTTTCATCACGATTCTTAAGCCTATCAAACAAATCTTTTAAACTTGAATCCAGCGACTCGTCGTTGAAAAGGGTCTGTGCGGATGGGAAACTATCATCAAATGTCAAAATTTGTTGCTTTGAGTGATATTTTTGAGCCAAAACAGAATAAACTGCATAGAGGTAGCATGTGTCTACCTCTTTACTAACATACATTACTTTCTTCTCATGTGGCTCTAATCAGTGGATTATGGAATGCTACTAGCTCATGCCATTTTATCCGCGCTAATGGTGAGGCCTGTTGCGTGATGGGCAACTCATGACGTTTAAATATATCCTCTAAAGCCATGGTTTTCCCGGATTCAGGAAGTCCAGCTGCTGTTATCAATATGGGAACGACCGGTACCTCCAGATTATGATCAATGATTAATTTCCTGAGGAGCTCAAGATTTACCCTCATTTCATCACCTATAAAAAAAAGCAATATAGTGAAAACTGTGGCTGGTACAAAAAAAAACAACTAAATGATGGTCATTAGAATAGAAAACTCCACCCTATCACTAACATTTGTATAGTAGACCTGAAGAACATGTACTCAACTTGTAATGGCTTTGAAGCTACCACCCAACTCAATGTCATCCTATCCATTAATTAATAATATTATGAGCCCCTCCCTCCAACAAAATGTCACCTATATGGCAGCATTTTAGTGTCAAATATCTTTGTATGTAATTTGTAACACTTTGTAAAATGGCTGGCAAAAGAGGACAGTGGGACTTTCAAAAACAAGGCTAAATTACATCACATACACTCTGTAAACTATAGCAAAAAAATAATTAAACGATATTAGCTTATAGTTTTCGTAGAAGTGGTCATATACTGAAGCAAGACCAGGTTTGTGAATATTTGCATACCTGGTTTGTTATACTACTAGGCAACTTTGTTGAAAGTAAAAAAAATATTCCCTTTTGGGCAACTGCGTTGAAACAATAGAACTAGGTAAGCTATATTATATAGGTTCTATTTCTGTGTGCAACAGAACCCTTAACAGTGGTACGTAGGTAAGGCTTTAATTTTTTTTTTTTTTTTTGGTCCTTTGAGCTTCTTTAGTACTGCATGCGCAATGAGGTCGGGGTAGCTTCTTAGTTTTCAAATGAGTTTAATTACTTCTGTCATAATTCGTACCTGCACTACCTGTCGAACTATCCGTATGTGATGGAGTTCTAGATGGATCCCCAGATGACCGACCTACCGTCAATTCGCTCAGACTGTTCGTATTTGTTGCCTCAATCGGATCTTTATGTATGGCCAATTCTTCGCTCAGGTCCGTATTTGTTTCCTCGGTCGGACTAGTTACCTAAAACAATATAGACATGCAAGACTAGATCTAATGACAAGTCAAGTCCGATGTTTCTGTTTACATACATAGTTTAATCCGTCGTTAATTGGCTTTTCCTCCATTGCTACGACCCGGTTTTCAATCAGGAGTGAAACTGAATTGCTGGGCAAAATTGCTTCTGTGACCGTTTGACAATTTAAAGCACCCACTCATGACATGTGATTGATTGTAATTATTATAATAGTTTGTATTATGCATGATGAAAATTAATCATTCATATTATATAGTATTTTTGTCATTATGATTCAGTTTCATTCTTGTTGTTGTCTTCTTCTCTTTCATTGTTAGATTGTAGAGCACCATTATTCTTTTCTTGTCCATCACCAGGTACGTGTGCAAGTAAGGGGAGTTGTATTTGTATTGGTAAATAGTTTACGTGATTTCTTTGCTTGATTCAATGTATAGCAGTAAGCACAACGAAAACCTATAGCATTCAAACAGTATAAAGATAGCATTCAAATGGAACTATCAAAGTAAGGAAATGAACAAGCTGGAAAAAAAAGCTAACAGATACAAGAAAAAAGACAAGGGAAAAGCAAGTGAGCGAAAATGATGACCTAAATATGATTGTGACTAGTGATAGACTTACTGAGATACTCAAATTCATCCTTCAATGCCATTCCATTGTGGGAGTGACACTCACTGCACACCAGAGCATATCTGTTATTAAAATATACACTATTGTAACGGACCAATCAAATTGCATAATTTGAGGTTCGTTATTTTACTTAGGAAACTCCCCGGGCTACTTAGGAAACTCCCCGGGCCACTCAGTTAGGAAACTCCCCGGGAATTATTATATTCTAAAGCACTTACATGTAGATACTGTTTACTTCAGTTTCTATGGCCTATAGAATCCACTCGGGAAGCATAGAAACCTCGCGCTTCGCGCTCGGTCACTATACTGTTCCCTCAAGGATTCTATAGGCACATAGAAACCTCGTAAACAGTATCTAACCTATATTTGGGACCATCACCCAGTACGAATTCCATTACCTTATAAGGAAAAAATACTCATGATAGATTACATCTATTATGGTGTGGGAAACAAAATACAGTATACATGAACGGGTGGAAAAGCTTAGACATTTGTTTTATGGCTTCTATCTCACACATGATAGCAAAAATTGCAATGAATATTGTTACAATCCAATGAATATTGTTACAATGATTCGCGGCAAAGGCTGGAAACACGTGTTGGTGGCTTAAAAAATAACAAGACCTCGTCCTCGTGAGTTATACACTGTAATCTCCAGGACATTTACTGTGTATCAACCAAACGCCAGGGTCCTGAGCAATCGGCGAAAAATTCCTTCCAAAAATAATTAAAGTCTTAATTTGTTGATCTTACATGAGAAGTACCTACACAAACTGGGATTGTTCTCGTAAGCCGTTTTAGCCAAAGGAGCCAGTTTTTATTGGACGTTTGTGACAGGTTGGAAATCTGTTTATATGACTTTTAAGAACTAAATGATGAATTTACCGTGGAGTTTTTGTGTCTATAAAACGGGCGTTTTTACTAATACTTTGATGTCTAAGTATAGTTATACATTCCGTCTACTTTTCTTTGTTATTTGCTGTACACCGAGTACTAACTCTCTAGAATAGCCTCCACCAAGTTTTGTAGCTGTGTTTAGCCAGCGAAAAATTCCTTCCAAAAATAAAGGTACTCTAGTTTCCAGAAAAAGTTCCATTTCGAGGCTTTAGTTTCTTCTGTTTATATCAAGTTTTACTTTTATGAAAGCAGCAACTCGAAGATAAGCCCTTATATATACCATAATTTATAGCGGGTAATTTTTGAAGGTGCAAAATTTCAAAAATTTTGAAAATATGGCTTAGCAGAAAATTTCGAAGTCATAAATTTCGAAATACCTTACAGAAACGGCCATATCCGTGATGGCCACTGAGTGGTAGTTAGTTTTTTATTTTCAGAAAGAAACAACTTGTTTCGAAAATTTCGAAAATTAGCACCGTTCGAAAATTACCCGCTATACGGTATTGCGTTGGGTGTAAGTTTTAAATGTGTAGGATAAAAAATAAAAGGGCACCAAATAGCTGTTTTCTTGAGTTTAGCTGCTAGGAATCACCATACGTTTTTTCCTACTGGAAGCCATAAAGTGCTCCACTTCCGCTGTCCACGGTTTTGGACCCCTTTGTGTATACTGATATCACAATTATCATTGTGAGAGTCAGTATTATTGTAGCACCCCATAAATGCAATTCACAATTTTTAAAAGATGGAATATGAATTATTATTCCATTACCTTATCAAAGCCATGCAGTCCTGTCTCTGGGTAGTATTGGTACTGCTGTAGGGGGTCCAGGTGCCACACCCACACAATGACCTAACATAATTATAATGGTACAATAAATGATTCCATTCTATTCATTCTATGAAATAATCGTGTTTTTAATTTCGTGGTTGGTGTACTGACCACGAAAACCACGGAATTTCGCGCTATACGGTATCAAGTATTATTAAACAGTAGAGATAGTTTATTCTGTTTACCAGGAGGTATAAACTGTTGGTTTGATCCAGTAGGAGGGGTTGGATTCCTGACGTCATTTGTTGTGATCGTGTTGTAACTAATGGTGTCACAGTACCAAATAATAGCCTCTGATAATGGGTTACCGGTATTACCAGTACTATTGACCCTTTGAAGGGGTGTGGCTTGTGGTGGCGGCTTGGTGTTTGTTGCGATACAGGTGGAGGTGGTTGCTGTGGGCGTGGTGTGTTTAGTGTGATTTGTGATGTTTGTGCTGGTGTTTGGTGCTGTAACGCAGGGTAAGGAGTTTGGGGTGTGGCCATAACAGATGGGTGTGGTCTTCTCTGCCTCACTATTGGAAGAAAAACTAAAAGCCAGTATACCACACCCATTTAATCTGTATAGCTATATAGATAAAGCATTATTGTTGTTTTTACCTGCTGATTGTGGCTGTTGATTAGTTGTGGGCGGGCGATTAGCCGGGCCCAGTGTAGGGTTATTGGGATCGTACTTCTCAAGTAACTCTTTGGCCACTTTATACGGTTCAGTATCCATGACTTCATCCAACTAGTCCCTTCAGCACATGTTGCAATGTTGCATGTTGAAATTTTCACTTGTCAGTCATTGAGTTATGCTAAGTTAATATAATTTTGATCATGGCCTCTTCTCTGATTATGGCTTAGAAAATGGGTTTGGATGTCATCTACTGTTGTGAGAAGCTTGTTCAAGGGTACGGTCTTAGACTTCCTAAAACTTAATTGCTATGAAGGCCCAACTTCTCATGCATTTTCTGTTAGACGAAAGTGATTTTCTGCTAGAAAAAAGGAAATGAAATAAAACCATTAAAACCGCACACCAGTTGTGCACAAGACTACCTCCTATACTCACCAATTCCAGAGCTTCGAGTCTCTATATACTTGATTTCTGTAGTATTTATATTGTTACATTTAAACAATCCAATACAACGAAATACGAAAAGATAAAGGCTGATTCACACTACAGATGTAACACTAACCGTAACAAAAGCAATACACCACGAATTGTTACCGTATAACGTAATGACTAGAAAAAATTTCAATTCATTACGTCACGTTAACGATTCGTACTCTTCCCATGTATTCGCTTTTGTTACGGTTAACGTTACGTTTCGTTAGTTTGTAGTGTGAATCAGCCTTTACTAGATACTCTGACTTCACAAGGAAGTGAAAACCTGTTGAAGTTTTGTGAGAATTCACTCTCCTCACAGAAAAATGGGACTACAATTTATCAGTTATCCTTCAAACTTATAGACCTATCTGTTATACATTAAGTTACGGCCTATAATTGGTATATTTTTTTTCTTAACACAATGTATCTAATTAATGATATTCTGCCATAATTGAAATGGTAAATACTACACCATTGAGTTAATAATACAATCTTATAACAGATCAAAGCTGAGAAAAAAAAACTGTTGCTGAACTTCACACCCACATTGAAATAATTAATCTATATTTATTTGATAGTCCAGTTATAATTCAATTTGTAAAGAATCTTCAATGATCCTTTCGTCTTTAGAGCTCAGACCAATATTAGATTTTTGCAATCGAGAAAGCTTACTTCGTAGATGAAGAAATGTCTTGTGTTCATCAAGCCCAGCCTTCTCTTCATACTCCAAAATCATAGCCATTACTCGTCTCCATCCTTTGTAAGTTGTCAGAATGCTACTGTCCTTCAAATTCATTAACCGTGCTAGTTCAGTGACAGTAGAATCATCCAGATCCTTTAAGGAATTGGCTAGCTTATGAACATAAAGTGAGGTAAGAGGCTCTATTATGGAGAACAAATAAGTAATAAGCCATATTTTTCTGCTGTAACACTAACTCAAATTCACCTGTTGTGACGGGTTCGTTTTCTGGCAGACTTCTCCATTTCAATTCCTACATGGACAGGCAACAGAAAATTAAAACATGGTTAGCATGATCAAATTAAAATGATGCTTCTAGACTCTATATGCATTGAAAGAAAAGGCTATGAAGAAGCTCATTTAGTTATTTCTATTTCTACATATACTCCTCACTGAGTGATATCATGACACATGCACTTGACTAACTTCTTTAATAAAGAGGTTGTTCCACATTTCCTGTTGAGGGGCTGTCATCAAACCACATGTGCCACACTGCTCTTTATAAGGAAGATAATGCCTGTCTGCATTGAAGCGAAACTTCCTATTGGTCTTGTTTTGACAACACAAGAATGAAAAATTAAACCTGGAAACACAAGCTACTACGTTTTCGTTGGAAGTTAGTTCACTTAAAGGGTAACTGCAGTCAAAAACTAATGTTGGCTAAAATGAAAGTGCTTATGTATAGAAGCATTGCTATGTAAAAATTATTGCTCA
>JAYJLX010065387.1:0-27886 GCA_036873525.1 Chalinula nematifera | reverse complement strand
TGACCGTTGAAAGTGAACTTTTTGCTAACTAACTAACACACAAACTGACTAACGTATCCCTCGCTATGGCTTCGCCAACGCTCGGGATAACGAACTCACAGACCCATTACTGTATCCCTCGCTATGGCTTCACCGGTGGAGGGATAATGAAATACCAACTCAATATTGATACAGACAAATTTAATAATAGATAACTTATACTTTTACTAATTAATGATAATGCCATTTTAAGCTATCAGTTTAAATAGAGTACTATGACACCTCCCTGTCATTATGGGTTATTTAATTTAATAATAATTATTGTTTCCAATGTATTGTATAGATAATTTTGAGTCCCTGACTGCAAGAGATCCATCGATTGGGAACCTGTCCAGCCTTCCAATGTCACATGACCAAAAGTCACATGACTTAATTAAAAGTGGTCTACTGACTCCATTTGGTACCACATCCACCGATAAGGGTATAGGGTCAGCCCCAGCAATTAAGGACTCAAAACGAGACAATAATGGAAAGGGTGACACGCCACCTGTATCCCTAGCTGAATTTGATTGGTTAGGTGTACAGGAGCAACCCATGTCTGCCATAAAAGGAAAGGGGAAGGGACCCAGGAATTCCAAAGGTCCTAATAGTAAGAAAGGACCTCATTTGCCACGCCCTCCTCCACCATCACTGATTACGAATCAGCAATCATCTTCGGATGGGTTAGGGGATAAGTGGAATGAGACTGGGGATACTGCTATGGAGAATGGGACTGAGGATCCTGCTGTTGAGGATGAGTCTTTTGAACTTAGTGAATCTGCAGAGGAAGTGAGTGCCAGTCTCCTTAGAGGAAAGAATAGGAAAAGAAAAAGGAAGCCACACCCATCTAAACATGAAGATAGTGAAGAGGATGAATTGGTTCACTTCAATTGGAGTACTAAAAAAAGCAAACGAAGTGGGCGGAGTCAAGATGATGGTGATTATCAATTATACAAGCAGCGTATAAGGTGAACCAGGCCATATAAACTACATGTACATTTCAACTCTTGCTAGTAGACCTTTTGAGGAAGCTACAATGTATAATAAGCCTCTCAAAAATTGCTTATCAATGTCCCAAATAGACTTGTGTAAGACATTTTTGCCTCTGAGGAGAGGACAATCTCTGAGGACAAAGCATTTCAGTGTACATGTTCATGTATATATGATCTCTAAGTGTTCTTTTCCACATCAGTGGAATATACATGTACATAATGTACACAGTATATTGGTAGATTTTGTTCAGTATGTAATAAAGCATTATGTACAGTATGTGATTAAGTGGTTGTAAGGTAGTGATACATGTATGTTATAATCAATAGGCAATATATGATAGACAAGATGGATGACGGAGAAGATGAACAGCCAGTTGAGTTCGATGGAGGATTTAAAATACCCAGTGGAATATGGCACAAACTTTACAGGTCAGTACAATCTACATAGACACATACACAGACACATGTACACAACACAAGCACATATTTAACTAGACATGCATAGACAAATTAATTGTAAATATTCCCATATTGATATAGATATCAGCAAACTGGTGTCAAGTGGTTGTGGGAGTTGCATTGTCAACAAGCCGGAGGTATAATGGGAGATGAAATGGGATTAGGGAAGACAATACAGATGATAGCATTCCTGGCTGGACTCAAGACAAGCAACCTACGCAGTCATGTGACAAGGTATGTGGTCATGTGATCAGGTAGATAAATGTTTAGTAAAAGCTTGTTTAGTTGAAGATGCTTATTAGTTAAATGCTTTCATCTAACATTATATTTTTACCCATGTGAATACTTCATGTACATATACTGGTTTGCAGTGGAACCTCCGATAATGAAAGCTCCCTTTAATGAAAACCTCTGTATAATAAAAAGGATTTGAGGTCCCTTTCCCAGTGAAACAATGTTTACCTCTCTTTAAATAAAACCTTTATATAATGAAGTAATTTATTGGTCCCAAAAGTTTCATTATTCGGAAGTTCCACTGTATTTGATACTATAATATCTAGCCAAGTCATTCTAAATGAGTATAATTGTTATCAATGAACAATTATTATGAATAGGCTAATTCTATGTTGGTTGATTTCAGTCATATGACCAAGTACATACATGTACATGTACATACTGTTATACATGTACATGTATAGTATCTTAAGTAGTCGTGTATAGTAATAGAGCATTCAGTTTTTTCAGTTTTATTTTACATTACAAATTGGTTTTATAGGAGGGTTGGACTGGGACCTGTTCTTATTCTGTGTCCAGCCACAGTCCTATACCAGTGGGTATCTGAGTTCCATAAATGGTCTCCAATATTCCGTGTAGCTGTGCTCCATGATACAGGATCATTTACTGGAACTAAAGCAGAACTACTCAAGTCCCTAACCCGTGCGGATGGGGGTGTGGTTGTCACAACCTACGCTAATATACGGCTATATAGTAATCTATTATTGAGCCACCAATGGGATTATGTGGTACTGGATGAGGGACACAAGATAAGGAATCCTGATGCAGAGATTACACTGGCATGTAAACAGGTGAGATGGAGGGAGGGAAGGAGGGAAGGAGGGGGGAGGGAGGGGAGGAAGGGAGGGAAGGAGGGGGAGGGAGGGAAGGAGGGAAGGAGGGGGAGGGAGGGAAGGAGGGGACATTGTATACTGTAAGTAAAGACTAGTGAGTTTCATGTACTGTACGTGACTCCAATAATCACTCCTAGTAGAGAGCAGAAAAAACGCAAAATTGAACATCATAACATTCTTTTGTTTAAAGTAAGCGCATGTTTTAACATCCTTTTGTTAAAATAAACGCATTTGGATCATTGACTTTGAACAGACAAGCTTATTTCCACTTGAGATGTTACCATTAGTGACAATTAAGTCACTAAAAAAACAGCAGCTTACTGTTATGTTTGTTATGATAGTTTTCAGTATTTAATGAGGTATAGTGAAGTCACTGAATGCATCTGTCCTATCTCTAGGGTACTTACCTCTTTATTCTTATTACAGCCAATTTGTTCTTTTTTGTAAACTTGTCCCGCAACAGTGACATGCTTTCTAATGGAGATAATATAGTACTTGTATTAGTATATTATGTTTCCAATGGAAAATATAAGGGTGTTTATGTCTCATAAATGAAGGGTATTTCAGCAATATCAGGGTATTTCAGCAATATCAGTATACCACAATACTGTGATTGCCTTCATAATACAACTGATTTCCTAACCTGGCCTTCTAATAGATCTGTACATTCATTTCTGTAGTTTGCCACACCTCACAGGATCATCCTGTCAGGCTCTCCGATGCAGAACAACCTCCGTGAGTTATGGTCACTATTCGATTTCGTATTTCCCGGTAAACTGGGCACCCTACCAACATTTATGGACCAATTCTCTGTCCCGATCACTATTGGTGGGTATGCTAATGCCTCACAGATGCAAGTAGAGACTGCGTATCAGTGTGCCTGTGTATTGAGGGATGCCATTAACCCTTACCTGTTGAGGAGAATGAAGAGCGATGTTAAAATACAGCTACCAAATAAAAATGAACAGGTACAATAATCATAGTTTGGCCTTTCGTTTGACTACCGTATTTATTCCAAAAAATTTGGGGCTCTGAATTCGTAAAATGAATAATTGTTTTGACTAAACAACATAATTTGTCTCCAAAAAAATTGTTTCTTCATTTAGAATGATATTCATTAAAAATGCAAATCCAACTTCTAAATTCAGCAAAATTAATTATTGGGCCATGTGTTTTTACAATTTTTCCTCTAATAATAATTCATAAATAAATTATATATGGTTGCACCCAATTAGCCTAAATTTTAGAATAAGCACAGTATGCTATTTGGTTCGAATCCAATTTACATGTAAGTGTATTCTTCGGGGAAGGGGAATCTGGGTTGTATCCGGACACAATGTGGTTGGTATGGTTTTTTAATGGATAAATTCATTTTGATGTGGATCAAAAGCCTGGTAATCACAGTAAATGCTAAGTTTGTCTTGTGTGCCATGTTTATCTTACGCATATAATGTATTTTGACAGGTTTTGTTTTGTCGTTTGACTGATTATCAAAGGGAACTCTATGAAGATTATATCAAGGGACCTGAGGTGGAGGCCATGATGTCTGGAAAGAGATGGGTTAGTGATTTATTATATAGTTCTCACGTAATAATATTACTTGTAATTTATATAGATATTTTCTGGTTTGATGAAGTTGCGTAAACTATGTAACCATCCTGACCTTGTAACTTCCGATTATTCAAATAGCAAAGGGGCGGAGCCTAATGATGATGATGATGAAATAGGCGTGTCCCAGTCAGAAGAGGTAGCTAATAATGACGATAGATTAATTGATACAAGTGGAATGAGAGGACGGAAGAGAAGAGCTGGTAATGGGAGTGAAGAGGTGTATGGCCATTGTAGCAGATCAGGGAAGATGGTTGTGGTTGAAACGCTGTTAAAGATATGGCTGAAACAAGACCACAAAGTTTTGCTGTTTACTCAGTCAAAAATGGTTAGAGATTAAATCACTTGTGTCTTCATTGGCTGTACATGTACTTGTATGTTATAATGAATGGCTTTGATAATCATTAGCTTTTACCTGTAATTACTATACATGTGGTCTTGTCTCATTGTACCCTTAACTTGTTACATGTACACAAACCCACTTTATGTTTCTGTACTTATAGTATTCTGTAATACAATTTTCAATATAAATTATCCTGAAGTGTGTGTCACGTTGAGTTGAGGATTTGCTCATTAGATATTCATTTAAGATTCATTAATTATGGCTATTCACCTCCCACGCACGTCCGTACTTAATACATTATGAATGGTAAATTATTGCGCAAAAATTGCCACTAATGAGCAAATTCTCAGCTTAAGGTGGACGTACTTTTGTTTTAAGTTTGCTTATGCAGTTAGGAAACATACCAAATGCTAAGCTGGTAGTATAATGATATTAATCAGGGCTTAGTTCTAAACACTTATACATTTTGTAGATGTTAAAGATCTTTGAGAAATTTTTAGCTGATTTTGGTTACTCCTTCTTAAAGATGGATGGAACCACACCCATTTCAACTCGACAGAATCTTATAAAGAGATTCAATGAGGTAGATTTATTGTTGTGTTACAATCATGTAAAGTAATTGACTATAAGTTAATTGCTTTTTTTGACACAGGATCCAAGTATTTTTGTATTTCTATTGACCACTCGAGTGGGAGGGCTGGGAGTTAACCTGACGGGTGCTGATAGAGTTATATTATTCGATCCTGATTGGAACCCCAGTACTGATACACAGGTACAGTAAAACACTAAATTAAGTACATGTACAGTACGCACAATTCTAATTAATGCACATGCTACCTATCATACAATTTTAGTCTTGTGCCTCATTTCCCTCGTTTGAGTCCATTTTCTTGGTTGGCACACGAGTTGTGTTTGATTAATAATCCCTTTTGCATGTTAGATGTGTGCAGTCTGCGTGCAATGCTATCATATACATAATAATTAGAGGGGAAGGGAGAAGGTTACTTTTAAAGATAGATTCTGTGAAGCAGTAAGATACTAAGAAGTAATATATTTCAGTGAATGATGATAAATTTTAAAATATATGACTACGTAATGCGATTGGAAATGCGGTACACATGTATTTTAAAAATTTCACATTAAATCTTTGGAAAATGTTTGTATGCAGTTACATGTAATTTCACATTGTTGTCACTGTTGTCAATTATACAGCTTTTTGTTACATATTATGTAGGCAAGAGAGAGGGCGTGGCGTATTGGGCAAACCAAACCTGTTACTATTTATAGATTGCTAACCTCTGGAACAATCGAGGAGAAAATATATCACCGGTGAGTGAGAGTACGTATATTTGTACAAACAAATCACAATTATATTCCTTTTAAGTAGTTACACGTACATGTATCATTTAACAACCTTCATTTATTTTCTTTCTTTTAGGCAAATATTCAAGCAATTCCTTACTAACCGTGTTCTTCGGGATCCAAGGCAGCGAAGGTTCTTCAAGTCCAATGACCTTTATGAGCTGTTCACTCTTGGATCAAGTGACGGACCGCATAAAACTGAGACTGGGGCCATATTTGCAGGAACTGGTTCCGAGGTCAGCATACAGCCTGATTCGCATGCCAAAAAAGGGAACAAAAAACGTAAAAGTGTGAATCAATGTCCGGATGAAGATATGATCAATAGATCAAAAAGGAGGCGAAGGAGAACATCAGAGAATGATAGTGGGAAGGGCAGGAGTTTACCAATTACTGCTACACCAGCTGCCATCAATACCAGCAGCACTACCACTATTCCACTGATTGAACCTCAACAAGAAATACATACCAGCAGCACTACCACTATTCCACTGACTCAACCTCAACAAGAAATACATGTTGTTGCATCTGAAATTGCAGAAAGTCAACGGTTAGAAAAATCAATGATAACTACTGAGGAGCCTTCTTTCACTACTGGACCTGTAACACAATGTAAGGATAATCATATCAAGAAAGATGACAGGTGCTCCCTCGGCGAATCAAGTAATAACAGGGGATCTCCTAGTGGACCCAGCAGTAATGACAGGGGCTTCCTCAGTGAAGCTACATGTAACAATGAAAGGGGTACACAAAGCAAACCCAGTAGGGGCTTGAGTTCCCTTGGTGAACTCAGTAATGACAGGGGCTCCCCTGGTAAACCCAGTATTGACAGGGGTATCCTCACCGACCCCAGTAATGACAGGGACTCGAGTGTCCTTGATGAACCCGCTAATGATAGGGGTTCCCTTGGTGAACCCAGTAATGACAGGGGTTCCCCTGAGGAACCTGGTAATGACAGGGGGTCCCTCTCTAAACATCCTACTGAATTAACATTGGAAGACTGTGAACACCTACTAGCAGTTGGTGATGACAACCAATTGAGCAGTATTATGGAATTATTATCGTCTCTTGAGAGAAAGAGAAAGAAGAAGAAAAAGAAGCACAAGAAACGAAGGAGGAGGCTTCGTGAGGCGGTAACCACTGAGTTAGAGGGCCATAGAGTAAAGGGTCTGGAAAGAATGGATACGTATGACCCAGGGAGTGAAGATGAAGAGGACAAAACAATGGAAAAACAGAATAACCTCATATTGAAGAAACTGTTTAGTAAAACTGGTTAGTACAAAGAAATAAAACTACATGTACATGTACATGTATCTGTTTGTAATTATCAGTCAATCCATATAATGTACGTTTGTACCTGTTTATAATTATGTTAGTCATGTATCGGTTTGTTAAAGTCTGTTGCTGTTGAGACTGTCTGTCATCCTTTGTTTAATTTAAGATGTACATAATAAACACCCTTTTGATTGAATGTTGTAACTTTTGAACAGCGAGAAGCAGATGTGAAAAGTTGGTTTGATTTTCAGTACTAGAAAAAAATGGGCCAGTTTCTCTTGTGCCTTACGAATTTTCAATGGCTTATTGATGGTTATTTATTAATTTTATCTGTTGTGCTATTGCTTGCCACAAAAATGCAAGTGATTAACCATAAACCATTTACATGTACATGTTTGTACTTATGTAAATTGTGTGGGTGATTTGACCTTTTATCACAACATTAATAATTGTGTGTCAACCCAACAGTCTGCATCTTAATGTAAACATGTACATGTATACTATGCCCATTCATTCATTGGTTTATGTGATTAGGTGTTGATACAGCCATGAAGCATGACACCATTATTAACAGTGGTGATCCTGACTATGCTATAGTTGAAGCACAAGCCACTAGAGTAGCCAGGAGTGCTGCCAGGGCACTAAAGGACAGCCGACAAAGATGTTTGGGGATGGGCGGAGCCAGCACATGGGGACAGCCCACTTGGACTGGGGTACATGGGACTAGTGGAGCACCTAAGAGAAGGTATATTATAATTATCATTATTATTAGAGCTACTTGTACTATCTCCTATATTCAATAGATTTGGAAACTCATCAAGTAAACTATTGGAACAGGTATGGTATATCATAAGTACATTATCATTACTATTGTTACTATGATACCTCATTACCTGTGACAAATGTAATATTACCACGTAAGCCGGGTTTGGATTGCATTTTTGAACTCCTGTGAAGTGGTGAATGCATTTTTATATAGTGATTACAAAATAGTGCTACTTGATATTGAGTATGTGCATGAAATTTGCTACATGTGTTCTTATCGACTGTGAATAGGAGGGGAAAAACCCCCATTATTTGTAATGAAGCCTACAAGTGGAACCTAGCCTACTTGTTGGATATTATGTACAGTGTTACAGGTGCACATGGGCATGTAACTTACTGAGAGATATTAATTGAGGGCATGCTTGAGAATAATTATCTGGAGGAGATTTATTGCTTATAGCCAGCACCCACCCGGTAACAGTGCCTTATACCATGGCAACAAAGATACAATCCATGGCACATGCATGTATATTTGACTTGAAAAACAAAAAAAAAAACCAATGAGAGCATCAAATTTTGGTAGCAAAATCTTGGAAACTGAACAAGAGATTTTGTTTGTTTAATCATGTTGTAAATGAAGTCAGGCATAACTTAACTCCCAGTAAAGATCAAAGGGTTTCCATTGTAATACATTTATGGTAATTTAATTTATTCGTTTTACAGAGCTCAAGCCAATCCAACCAGGGCAATACACCATCCACACCGGATAATCTGTCATCGAGTGTACTTTTAATGAAGATGAGAAAAAGGAACGCACACAACCCTACCAGTTCAAGCAGTAACAGTTCAACTGGTACTGGTATTCACTCTATCAACGACAATGACTTGTTAAAGTGTATCAGAGACTTTGTGGCTATCGAGTGTAAGAAGAATGGTCAGGCTACAACCAATGAGATACTGTCCCGGTTTACAACAAGATTAGCTCCATCGGAGTCGGCCTTGTTCAGATCAATGTTGCATGAAATATGTGACTTTCATCGTTACCATGGTGAGGGAGTCTGGACTCTGAAAGCCGAGTACAGATAGAATTCTTGTATATAGATTGTTCTTTTATTATGTTAGTTTTCAACTCTCCTTCAAATTACTCTATTATTTTAATTCACTCATTCATAGTAAGTACAAAAATAAATTAAAACACAATGAAAATTGTTTAAACAATACAGAAGCTGTACAAATAGACTATATAGATCTCATTATCTCATTGTAAGAAAATTAAACAACATTAAACTTTTTCAAAATTAATGTAAATTTCGGGTGAAACTTTCCAGGATTATAGTACTGACGAGGGAAACATTAATTCATTATTTTTATTTTATATGATAATCAATCAGCAATCATGGCATAACTTCTTTAACTAGACATGTATTGAGAATTTAAAACTAAATGCTATACAAAAAGATCACTGAGAATGATTAAAAATTAGTATAATAGATCTTGCACTGATGTTCCATGTACCTGCATTGATACTGCAAGTTTGATGCACAAGATATACGCACCTAAAAATGGTCACCTGGTTCAGCACACGTGCGGCACCTACTGCAAGGGATCTATGAAGACAGTCATGTGACTTTTTAACTGAACGAGTGAATGAATCAAACTTTTATATCGTTACAAAAGCAAAAACTTAAGTACAATTTCAAAAGAGTCTAAATGTGTTCTATTGTATATGTGATGATTATGGTGATAATTATAAAGATGATACAATTAATTATGCTGCAATAGCATGCATGAATAACAATTAAAATGAAGAAAACAGCAATTATATAGACTATTAGTGAAAATTACATGTCACTTTAATTACACATGCATGTACCTATATAAACCCTATTTTTGCCTTTCCGTGAGTGTGAATCAAACAATTGCTGATGCGTGCCACCTTATAATTCTTCAAAAGCCAATTATATACCAAAAGTACCATATTGCATACATGGGGAAAGGAGATTGAAAATGTGCGTATCTTACATTTTTTACACATAAATGCATTCATTTTTACCGTTATAAGTCAGCTAAACATGTATATACTTTGGACTCTTCTCATGAATGTACATGTCATCAAGTTGTTCAATTTATACAAGAAATTCTGCGTCATGCATGATCACTGGTAGTCGAAATACTTTTGGCCATGCATAATATTATTACTATATTGGCAAGTTAGAGTTTAGATATTGATATGCATGAGATAAAAGGTATACATGTACAGGTATACATTGGCACGCATTGCAGTAATATAATTTGACACATATCGTACTATGATGCTGCCTGCCAGCTGGCTCAGTGCCTACTCAATAATACATGCATGCCTCTATAATATTACTAATGAAATAAATCCAGAATGTGCTAAAAAATACACTATTCGCATGAGAAAAATCGCCGTGCACAGGTTTCAATTAAAGTATACTGTGAGTCATTATGATATGGCTATATAGCTCAAGCTAATATTATTACAATAAAATCAATAAATCATGATTATGTATTATATGTTAGTCTGCTTATACTATTATGGTGTATAATTATACAGTACAACCTGTACTGAGTCCGATAGTGGACACTCTGAGAAAGGGACATAGTATAATAAACCTCTCAACAAAGGACACTTGTCAGTGTCCCAAATAGAATTGCTCTAATACATTTTAACCTCCGAGAAGAGGACAACCTATCTCTCTATAAAGGACAAAGCACTTAAATTTATATAGGGTAAAGTGTCCTTTATCTGGAGGTTTATAATAATAAAATTTAATTATTATTAACATTTTTCTTCACTCCTCTTCTCCCCTCGATATAGGTATGCTGAACTGTGTTATAAGCTGGATTCAAAGTTGTACTGGCATCAATAATATCCACTTGTCTTTGGTTTGCAGCCGCAATGTTCGATGATTCCATTGTATGCTGATTAATGTGACTGCATGTAATGATATAGATACAGAATAATTCAAATCAGTATAAACTGCTGCTTGTCACTATAACTGCACAAGAAAACTATTATAACAGCACGCTTCCTGCATGAGGTAACAAGCATAGTTCCTTAAATTTGAATGAGCATGCATGCATGGCCTTGTATGCATGGCCCAGGGGTTGGAAGTGCATTCAACAACATTCATGCTCTTTATGCCTGGAAGCTTGAATGATGCATACTTTTGCATGTATATTGCATGAAACTTGGCATTAAAAGCCATCCCCCGGCAACCCAAACCATGCAATTCCTATACACCAGTATACCAAATCATCAATTTTGTGCCATGGCATGATGTAGACACCCTGCACACGCTATTTGAAATTGCTCATCATGTTATAGCATTTAAATCTTTTTCACGTCAATCCAGTATGCATGCACTGATATTTGCCAGCAGTATATATTTGCATGCATGCATTGCTGCATGTGTGTCACACAAAAGTACATGCAGATTCAGTGCCATGCATATAATGCATCCGGCAGATGCATGACCTTATTGGATTCTTTAGCTTAAGTTTGGCAATTCTTTTGCTGTGTAGCAACACTCCAACCAGCAGGACAGTGATCAGTAATAGGATTATTAACAACAACAGAACAATGATGCTAACAAAAACTTCTGTACCAGTATCATCTGATCGTGATGGACTACAACTACTACTAGCTGCAGCCAGTGTATCAGTAGCCCTAGTAACCCCTCCTGCTGGCATTGTTTCTGACCGTGTGAACTGCCTTGGCAATGAATGAATAACACTTTTTACACTAGTAGTTTCCACTACTTCACTACTATTGAAAGAGAAGACCGCAGTACGAGGGAAATCAATTGCTATTACATCAAAAAAGACAAGAAAATTGCTGTAATTATTATACGGCGCGTGCATGCATAAATGCATGCATGTGGAATATGAATGCCAATTATCCCATATGCATGCTACTTGTAGTATACTGAGTAGGACATTGAGTGCTCAGTTGTATACATCGGCATGTTTGTTTACCAACATACCGTTCCTTTCATCACAGCCAAACAATCTCAACTTCCAGAAGTAAAAAAATAGTGATGCTGGTGTTACTGTAAAATTATTCACTGTGAACCAGATCCCATAGGAAGGCACAACAGGATACAGCGGAAAGTAGACCTCGTCAGCCGTTTCAACCGTAAATACCTATAAAATATAATTGTGATTAAAAATGTGGTATATATGTGGTATATAATAATAATAATTATAAACTGACGATAAACGCAAACATACTTTGTTGATACTTGGCCAGACACTAGTAGCATTGCTATTGGTAATTATTTTAATTGAAAACTGTGATACATAAAATTCCTCAGTAGGGTTGGTTCCCCTGATTCCTTTTGTAGTAAATCCAGTGAACAGGAAATTTTCGGATAATGTAATATTACCCTTGTTGGGTATCGTGTTAGATCGGAAGTAATTTGAAGTAAAATCAGCGTAGTTTGAGGATATTAAATTCAATAGATCTCCGTACCCTTGATCAACATGATAATCCATTACATCTTCGGCATCGAGTGCTCTGATCTTATTGAATGGACATGCTATACAGTGTACAGAATGCTATATAACTTCGTAATCTTCACTTCATCTACATGATGCAATCACTCTTGCGTACAATAGTCACTATATACATTTTATGAACATTTTTTTTATAATTATTTTAACTAACTTAGTTGACTAGCCTGAACAATGAACAAACCAAGAAAGTACAGGAACCAACAGCTGTATAAACCAAGCATCTCTTATTCGACTATTCTTTTAGCTTTTGACAAGTTATTACTCTCACGGCCTCATCACGTAGTCTTTATAATGCGAAAGCGTGACATCGCCCATGCGAATTGTGACATCGCCCACGCAAATTGTGACATCGCGCCCACGCAGTGATGGTACCATATAGTCTAGCACAAATATGTGATATGGCACCCAGTAGTATTTAGTATTTTTAAAACATAAAACTTTAGCATTCTTTTAGCATTTCAGTTCGGTAAAAATCAGTTCAGTTTTTAACCCAGCACCATAAAAATCATGTCCCTCAACCCAATTTTTTGAGTACTTCAGTTTGAAATTTAATACAAATATTTTTGCTACAATGCATGGTTTTTGCATTTTTTTTTCAGTTTCTTAATTTTGTTTCCTACTTCTAAATTTTTTGTAATTCTTTTGCCGCTTTTTATAGCATTTTTAGCATTATAGTACTGTTTTCTAGTAACATCACATGATCTGATCTGGCAACACTGGATTCGGAATCAAGCCATGCGTAAAATAGAGTATATGCGCTGTTTTTTCCTTTCTAAATTTAGTTTCGTGGTAGTGCGGTTTTGACTATTATGCAGCCCTTCCCCTCAAGTCAATAATTAATTAGTCTCCAGTATACTGTGGCTTCATGACTTAATGAAAGTGAATGTTTTAACTTAAAGGCTCACTAAGCCATATTGAACATTCATTGCATGATTAATCTGGTTTCCTATATAATAGACTATATTGCTGATAAAGCCCACATGATATCTATTGCGTGATATGCCTGAACGGTTTATTGCTTTCATCGTAACCCATTTAACCATATTGTAATACTAAAAATGAATTCAGTGCTATATCTATGTCCATGCATGTAAATAAATTGTTAGATGGTGTACGATTATTTCCTAGAGGACCCAAAATTCGAAATGGAATAAAATGGATTTGAAATAAATCTCTGTCACCGACAGCAGTGTGATGAGAATCATGATCAAAAAAGTAATGATGGCTCAATGAAGTTGTCGGACACCATGACTTTCATAGATTCTGCTAGTTGCATGCAATGGTTAAACTGGTCAATGGAGTTATATACTCACTTTTCTTTGCCAACATGGGGATCATGGTCCAAGTAGATCTATAGTTGATTAACTGCATAGTGCTCCAGGACTAATCACTAGTTATTGCTATGGTGAACCAAAAATACAATCAGCATGCACGCAAGCAATACATGTACACAATGTACAATGTACAATGTACTGTTGTAATGTACACACAGGTGATACACCTGGGTATACAACCTGCATTATATTAGTTGTAAAGTCATATAAAGTGTTTACACAGTGTTTATTACAATTTACAACAGCTTTGGTTTCAGTGGCTTCACTATGAGTGCATAATATACTTACTGGTCTAATTAAAGATTCTAAGAATAGTTTACCTCGTATGTAGTGGAAAGTAGAGTATACTTTCAGTGGAAAATAGAATGAAGTAGAGTACTTTGTGGAATAATATACAACTGCATACTACTGATCTCTCTTAGTTTATTGCTTTAGTGATTTCTAAGAAAGATATAATTATATAAGGCATTATACAATATTATATATCATAGTAACTATAATGGTTAACCTTAAACTAAATATGGTATTTCTCTTACTGTATACTCCATATAGCAACCATTACCAGAGATCTAATACAATTATCATGAACAGAGGAATAACGACACATGCAACAAACTATATAATCCCCCCTCATGGTATTTCAGTGATGGCAACCCTTCCACTGCCTGTGTGTAAAAAAACTGCTTCCAGTTTAACAATGGCAAAAGAATGAAGTGGAGCTTGTTGGACAAACAATGATAGCAAGCCATTTTGTAAACTGATGATGTAATACGAAAAAAGGCATGTCATACTATTATTGGCAATATGCCTTGCAGACATATATTCATAAACTTGGCACCTTGTGTATACTACATATCGTATCCAAATATAATATGCACTACAGTAGCCAGTATAGTATCAGTCCTGCCAAATACATATCTGCATGATCTTCGTGAACAGGTTTTTTAAACCATTATCCTAAAGGTGACAGTAAGACCATTTTTATGTATACCGCCAACTCTATATAGGCAAGACATGTGGTTCCACTCGGAAGAACATTAGATCACCTCCTATCAATTCCACCCAAGCCTGCAACAATACCAAATCCTCCCAATCGCAGAGAACAAAAGTATATGCAGGCTTTTGACGAGCTTAAAAACGCCTTCTAATTGGTGTTGACCATCAATACTCAGACCTACTGGAATAGTGCAATAACTCAGGCTTTATATGGCCACTATCATAGTAACAGGCCAATTCTGCTACCGGGTATATATACGTGGTCATGCAGTGGCTACCGTATGAGCTAAAAAAACTCAAGTATTACAAAATTAATAATACTGACACGTATAACAATTCATATATAGTTTAGTAGATTAAAATATTCACGATAAATTAAAAAAACCAATACTACCGATACTAGTCCACTTTGGAAAATTTTAGAAACTTGCGAAGCAACGGCTGAGGAAGCTGATACAGTTCATCACTATCAACTAGCTTTGCATAGTTCTCTTTGCTGCTCATAAATGACATTATCATTCGTACTAGGGACTCCTGGTTAACGAAAGTATCAGCAATAGACAGCAACTGGCACGCATTGCTTGTTGTCAACTTCCCTTCAAACGTGTCTTTACAGCGATCGGTTAGCTTACTGTCAATGGAGAAGTAATCTGCTGCGATCATTAGCTTGATAGCATCCTGAGGGTCGCTAGGTACTCTCCCTGCGTACAGGTATTTCATTAATGCAATGAACATCTCCACAGATACCCCATCAATAGTGATCTCCTTCATTGAGGATTCCTTCATTGAGCCTCCTAGAAGCCGGTTGAAGTATTGTGAGCTAGCAGCAAGGATACACCTGTGGCCGTACACTCTAGTTCCATTCACTAGGAAAGTAACATCAGAATGAGTCGAGTTGTTGACAAGACTTTCAAACACGGACACTTTAGCATGTACAGGCTCGGTTGTTATTGGCTGTAAACTGGACTTGTCCCTTTTCAATTGTGCCTTATTCAAGGCAAAATCATACACTCGGAAGTACTTTAAAAGCCCATTGAATGAATTGAATTGTGTATCATGGCCAATGAAGAACGGGTGAGCACCATCGGAGAAAATCGGGTTTCCAGCTAGAATATGTGCCATTACCACTTTACCATCAACGTAGAATAGAAGTAAAGTATCTTCAAGCACATATGCTGCGTGATGCCATTTGCTAAGGTCGAATACATTATCTTTACTGTCGCTGCCTTCGTTTGTGTTACTTGTTGTCGTCGCCCGAACGTGAACTCGAGTGGAATTCGAATGAATCCATGTTGCCGGAGTCCGGTGGGGATCGGGGCCACAATGAAAGATACAACTCCATCCTTGGACGCGCTTTTCAACCAATATCCAAAAGGTGACTGTTATACCTCCACTATGAGTACTGTCGAGTCTATGAAAGACTTTCGACTCGAATTTGTGGTTTCTACGGTCACTAAAGGGTAATGGGTCAACACCTATCAATTCCCTGTTACAGTTGGACCCGAAGTATGGTCTGGTGGCCCGGTTTTTGCCATTCTTCTTTGATCGTTCTTAGAAGAAACTAGAGGTCAGAAGGCGTGGCCAAGCAATGACGAGCCCCGCCTCACACACGTGGGTGTACATGTATGTGTCTAATAATTCTTTTTTCTTTTATTAACAATGAAAACAACTTGAACACCAACTATTTGACTACTGAGCCAAAAAAAAAAATTAAAAAAAGTTTATAAGCTAGTGGTTTCCAAAGAGTTCAGTACTGCCAGCCAGCTTGAATCACTGAGCAGCTTATACCAAGTCATAGCAATAACACTGAACATCATTTGCTTCGAAGCAAATAGTAGTTGCCTTTGTAGGTGGACACAAGAGTGGTCCAGATGGTACTGCATCTAAAAAAAGAAGAAAAAAAACCATAAATAGATGTTAGTTGTGCACAGACAGCTACTCCCAGTACTGGAATTAGGGACGGCTGCATGACAACAGTTCATTAAAATAAGTTGTATAATTTTTGTTTGGCATTAATTATGGGCTAGTTTATATGAGCAACCATGCATGCATGCATGCACTTGTCTTACAGCTCTATCTGCATGAAAATTATACATCAGTGTATATGCATAAGAAGGGCTATAATAGATCTACAAAAAAAATTGTCGGCCATTATGCATTATTCTCAGTACATTTGGTATGGTAGCTATCACACATGATTAACCCACGCAATCTGCACATGCATTCAAGTGTAACAATAACTTGTACAGTTCATGATATTCTGTTAGATAAGCATTTTTGTCAATGGGTGATTTGACCTTTTTACTCAACATTTTAATACATTGGAATAGACGAGGAATAATGTACTATAGCATCAACATAACATTCTGCTACCATTATATTGTGAACTAGGCTTAAATTCACTAAAGTACGTTCACATTGAGTTGAGGATTTGCTCATAAATATTCATTGGTAATTATTACGCAATAATTTACCATTCATAATGTATTTATGTACGAACGTGCGTGGGCAGTGAATAGCCATAATTAATGAATTTTAGATGAATATCTAATGAGCAAATCCTCAATTCAACATGAACGGACTTCAATTGTTCTCTACATTTAACGGCAGTGTTTGCTGTACTTGAACAAGTTATATGTATAATGCAGCGTATACTAGAGGAGGCAGGACGCAATTAACCTTTAACCACTAATTGTAAACTTTCAATTGCATTCTTTTACACTCACCATGTACACAGGTCAGTGACATTAATCACACACAATTAGTGGCTAAAGGTTAATTGTGTTCTACCTCCTTTGGTGGTATACAACTTACCTATAAGGCAGGAACACTTTCCAGTATCACTTAGCTTGCAAGCAGCATCAGGGTACTCTTTAAGTTTAGGACAGAGATACTTCGATGATACTTTATCTATAATAATGAACGAGATCACAAATTATGACTTGAAGCAGTAGAAGGCAATACAATACAGTACGGGGGGTTGATTTATACCTTTCATGTATATTTCAAGAGTATCTTCACCCTCCTCGGTGTTGTCCTGTGCAGCCTGAGCCATTTGAAGTTGCAGCTGATTCTCAATCTTGTTTTCCTTAGAAACATCAGCTTCCTTAATGCCTAAAGGTGATCCAGTGTCTACAGCAGCCTGCTTACTTGCAGCTGCAGTTTGAGGATCTGGATACGCTGTAGTAGTTGATGGTATTCCACAAACAAGTAATGACAGCACTACAACAACAATAGCAAGTCTGGAACACATCACAGTTCAATTGATTAGTATTATAATACCCTAGCTGGCAATATACTGGCTATGTGTACGGAAATGGTCTATCACACTGTTGTACGTACTGTTTTATACAGCTCACAGTGCTCAAACACAGCATTGTTTTACTACATGGAATAATAAGCAATACAATAGATCAGGACATCAGTGCACACAGATCGTGCAGTTTCCAATAATATGGTAGTGATTGGTTTAGAGCTGCTGTTCAGTCAATTTAATTAAATGGTTGGGTATTCAGGGAATGTATCTCCTCCATTATGCTACATGGCCACTACATGGTAAATCCATTAATAAAGGAAGCTACACATTAAGTATACATACCCTTAATGTTGATGGTAACCTCAATTCTCAAGTCACATGCCAATGTTCTATTTCCTACTACACTATCTTAATACACACCCATTAGTAGGTGTATCACAGAAGGAAGGAGTAGCATAATAGGAAGGTGTGGCATAAAAGGAAGGTGTGGCTGACCCCTTGTAATGAATGACTATAATTGTTAGTCAATCCATATAACGTACATGTACCTATTTATAATTATGCTGTAGTCTTGTAAATTTATATACATGTGTATGTACATTGTATCGGTTTGTTAAAATCTATTGCTGTTCCAATTATCTTTGTCCTTTGTTTAATTTAAAACATTAATATAAGCACCTTCCTTATACTGGTCGAATATTGTAACTGTTGAATAGACTAGCAGATGTGAAAAGGTTGCTTTGGTTTTCAGCACTAGAATTAGAATGGGGATGATTTCTTTTGTGGCTTACAAGTTTTGAACGGACTTAATTGATGGTTATCTATTTACTCATTGAGCATGGTTTTTAAATGCTATTGTCACAGAAATATGCAATCATAAAAATGACAAAATTTTCTTATAATGAGGAAACCCAATAACAGTATAGAAGTCTTAAAGCCAAGTTTCACTTGTACATGTCTTGTATTTATGTAAATTGAGTAGGTAATTTGACCTTTTATCACAACATTAACATGGTGTCAACATTCTACTATAAAATAAATCATAGGATTATATCCATTTCGACTATATTTGTAATTATGTAAACATATCCATTTACCTATCATTGGTCTATGTGATTAG
The DNA here is from genome assembly GCA_036873525.1 of Chalinula nematifera. NCBI lineage: Eukaryota > Metazoa > Porifera > Demospongiae > Haplosclerida > Chalinidae > Chalinula > Chalinula nematifera. The sequence continues at coordinate 8,692 of JAYJLX010065387.1, read as the reverse complement.
GTATTAATACAGCCATGAAGCATGACACCATTATTAACAGTGCATGGTGATCCTGATTATGCTATAGTTAAAGCACAAGCCACTAGAGTAGCCAGGATGCTACCAGGGCACTAAAGGACGGCCAACAGAGATGTTTGGGGATGGGCGGAGCCAGCAAATGGGGATAGCCTACTTGGACTGGTACATGAGACTAGCAGAGCACCTAAGAGGAGAGATATAATTTATAATATATCACTGTTATACTGGAGCTATACTTTTCAAATAATTATGTATGTGCTATTATAGATTTGGAAACTCATCAAAGTGAACTATTGGGACCACAGGTATTATGAGTATATACTTATAGTTAGCAAAAACATCAATGGGCTGACAGGGATGATATATAGGGCATATATTCCTGAAAAGTGGAGATGATATGCCATATTTTCCCTGTTTCTCATATCATCCCTGCTTTTGTAAGAATACATTGTATACCATGGCTTCGCGGTCAATATACAACCCTCATGCACTCCTCAATATTAGCCCTCAGCTTCGCCTCGGGCTGATATCTTGGGGTTCAGGTTATATATTGGCCATATATTTCCCTTGAAGCCATGGTATATATATTACACATTACTTACATCATTACTATTATCACTGCTGTAAAACCTCATTACCTCAGTGTGACATATAAAGCGTTACACATAAGCCGGGTTTGAATTGCCGACTTTTAAACTTATGTGAAGTGGCAATTGTGTTTTTAATGATTGTGAATAGTATATGTCTTGAGCACGCATACATGAAAATTGCACATTGTGTTTTTATTAACTGTGAATATAGGGAAAAAAAACTCCCGTTGTTTACAATGAAAAGCCTACAATTAGAACCCAGACTATACTTGTAGATATAGATACAGGGTGCACGTGGGTATTTAACTTGCTGAGATATCAATCGAGGGTGTCCCTAAGACTAATTTTCTCAAGGAGAGTAATTGTTATTATACCCATAATCACCCAGTAGAAATTTCTTACATACTATGGCAACAAAGTAACATGCAATATGGTATGATGTACTTGACAAGTTAAAAAAACAACAAAGAGCATCAGATTCAAGCAATGAAAGTTTGGAAACAGAACAAGAGACAGCTCTGATTTAATTTCATTGTTTAATCATGTAAATAAAGCCTGGTGTAATTTTCAGTAAAGATCAAACGGTTGCCATGGTGATCATTGTATAATGTAGTAAAATAACCACGTCAAGTTATATATATGCTTTCACTGTACAGAGTTTGAGCCAATTCAACCAGGGCAATACATGAGAAAAGGAATGCACACAACCCTACCAGTTCAAGCATGACAGTTCAACTGGTACTGGTATTCACTCTACCAAAGACATCGACCTGTTGAAGTGTATCAGAGACTTTGTAGCTGTCAAGTGTAAGAAGAATGGTCAGGCTACAACTAGTGAGATACTCTCCTGGTTCACAACAAGATTAGCTCCATTTGAGTCAGCCTTATTGAGATCAGTCAATGTTACACGAAATATTAAGACTTTCATCATTATTACCATGGTAAGGGAGTCTATGGACTCTGAAAGCCGAATACAAATAGCATTCATGCATAGATTATTTTTTGTATTAGTTTTCTTTCAACTTTCCTTCAAATTAGACTGTTTCATATTTTACATCCATTAATTTTATTATACCTTTTAATCAATCATATGACAATTAAATACTGATAGAAAAACTGACATCATTTTTACCCCTGCATGAGGAAGGCTAGAGCATATGGTTGAAACAATGATTGGGACAGATAAGTTATATTTTGTGTTTCATTTTATACTTATTTGTTTGAAAATTTGAATTGATTCTTCGATAACCTGCATGTTCTTTTCAGACCAATTTTACATAATTATTAATTCATTATTATTAATTTTTTTATTTAAAAAATCAACATTATGGCATATTGGCATCACAACTATTATGATTAATGAGAATTAAAAAAAAAAACAATTTAACAATCTAAAAAAAACTTTAGGGGTTGTCGTCATGGATTGAAAAATCATTGGTTTTGTCTATCATGATGCACATCGAAATGAAACATGAGAAACTACTATCATTACTAGTACACTGCATGCAGAGACTCCACGTATGGGAAAAAACTATCAGCAATAAATAGCAGCTAGCTTATTCACGCATTTACCTGTGGTCAACTTCCTGTGCTATGTGGGTGTATAATATTTAACATTAAGTGTGTCAACACTTGACAAAGCTAGCTGCAGCTGCACCCAACTGAACCTATTGTAGTGTTCTCATTGTACAAGCTATTGTTCTCATCTGTGGCTGGACCATACAGTACCTACACATGCATACCTATCAAAACGAATTACTTTTTCTGTGCACTACTGAAAAATACCAATTAACATTTCAAAGTTTAGTAGATTAAATTTTAAACAATTAAACTGAAAAAGAGAAATAGTATATACTAGTGTACACTAGAAAATTTGAGAAACTTGCGAAGCAATGGTTGAGGGAGCTGATACAATTCATCACTATCAATTAGCTTAGCGTAGTTCTCTTTGCTGCTCATGAACGACATTATCATTCGTACTAGGGATTCTTTGTTAATGAAACTATCAGCAATTGACAGCAACTGATACGCATTAGCTGTTGTCAATTTCTCTGCAAGTGTATCTTTACAGCGATCGGTTAGCTTACTGTCAATGGAGAAATAATCTGCTGCGATCATTAGCTTGATAGCATCCTGAGGGTCGCTAGGTACTCTCCCTATGTACAGGTATTTCATTAGTATAATGAACATCTCCACAGATACACCATCGATAGTGATCTCCTTCATTGAGGATTCCTTCCTTGAGCCTCAGCCGGTTGAAGTATTGTGAGCTAGTTGTGAGGATACACCTGTGGCCGTACACTCTAGTTCCATTCACTAGGAAAGTAACATCAGAATAAGCTGGGTTGTCGACAAGACTTTCGTACACGAACACTTTTGCATGTACAGGCTCGGTCGTTAGTGGTTCTAAATTGGACTTGTCCTTTTTCAATTGTGCCTTATTCAAGGCAAAACCATATACTCAGAAATGCTTTATAAGCCCATTGAAAGAATTGAACTGTGTATCATGGCCAATGAAGAACGGGTGTGTGCCATCAGAGAAAATCGGGTTTCCAGCCAGAATATGTGCCATTACCACTTTACCATCAACATAGAATAGAAGCAGAGGATCTTCGGGGGATCGGGGCCACAATGAAAGATACAACTCCATCCTTGGACACGCTTTTGAACCAATATCCAAAAGGAGACAGTAATACCTTCACTATGAGTACTATCGAGTCTATAGGCAAGACTTTTGGCTCGAATTTATGACTTTTACGATTGACTCTGGGTCAACACCTATCAATTCCACACAATTCCCTGTTACGGTCGGACCCGAAGTATGGTCTGGTGGTAAGGTTTTTGCCATTCTTCTTAAAATCTACGACTCCTTCACAAAGCACAAACTTCAAAGTTATGTCCAAAAAGTCTACTTTTTTGTCTTTTATATACTAAAGATCACAAGGCGTGGTCAAATAATTTTTGTTTTGAATGAATGAATGAATGAAAACAATTTGAAGATTGGCTGGAGCAAAAAAAAATCAGGCTTAACCTTCCTAAGTTTTAAAAAGTCAAGTCAATTTTAGAGCACAATAATGGTACAATAATGAGCATTTTTTAAAAGAATTGGAGCATAGCAGAATGGGTCAAGCATGATGTGCCCGATTCTAAAGGCGATCCGATTCTAAAGGCGATCCAGTGCCTAAGCTGCCTTACTTGCAGCTGTAGTTAAAGGATACACATAGTGTAGTTGTTGATGGTATTCCAATAATGACACAATACAACAACCATTGCAAGTCTGGAACACATTGCAATTTAACTGATTAGTAATATCCTAGCTGGCAATATATTATTGGCTATATATGGTATGGAAAGGTCTATCATGCTGTCGTATGCACTGTTTTATACAGCATAAACCTAGTTTACATTATGACGCTAGCATGATGCTGCCGTATCGGCAATTTGACTTTTTGATAAATATATTGTAGTGATTGGTTTAGAGCTGCTGTTCAGTCTATATAATTAAATGGCTGGGTATTCAGGGAATGGATCTCCTCCATTATGCTACATGGCCACTACATGGTAAATCCATTAATAATGGAAGCTACACATCAAGTATACATACCTTTAATGTTGATAGATGAATGGCATCATTCTAAATTTCATAAGGAAATCCATGGAAATCGAGATGACAACCTTCTCAATCTCAAGTTCCTACCTCGGTTCCTACGGATAGATCTACTATACACACCCATTAGGAGGTGTGGCATACAGAAAGGTGTGGCTGAGGCTGACCCTTGCAATCACTAGTCTAGATCTGCAGCAAAATGGACGGAACCTTACTCTCTCTTCAGGATATTTGTAAACTCACTATCCTGTTTAACATGGAATCGTTTCCCGACAGTTTACTATCTCAGCTACCACGTTACATTAGGATTCGACTATTCAAGTCTCTGCCTATTTTTGACCGACTCCATTACGAGAATGCCCAATTTTGCTGTGACTTTGACACTGAAGACATCTGTCAGTCGCCAGCAACAGCTGAAAACAGAATTAAAGAGAAGTTGGTGAGGCGTTTATTTGCCGCTGAACACGTGGAATGGAGTGCTATACCCACAGAATTGAAGGACGGGTGTGGCATCAATCTAGAAGAACTGTCCAACTTCATTGGTTTTCTAACTATCGGTGACGCTAAGTATAAGGCCATTCAACGACTAATCAACTACTTGAAGCATTTCTTGCCATGTAAAATACTATCTGCAAAGCCCATACCAGCGATCAGGTGGGGTGCAGTAGAGATGAATAGCTTGAAGGCAAACAACCCGATCTACGATTACATAGTTATTCCAAATCGGTTTATGGAATTCCTGACTGTCGATGAACCAGAGGATTCCATATATTCCACATCATATATTGGTATTTGCAAAGCACCAATGTTTGCTTCTTACTGTAATTTGAATGCTGTCAGAACATTACATGCCTTTACCGTTGACACAATTCAGCTCGTTAACTCGCCCATATGGAGAGAATATACTTCAATACGAAATTCATTTATTAAAGATTCCCAGCCATTGTCCAGTTTGTTCACTAGTGCAACCTCCACTGTGGTTAACCCCATCAGCCCGTTTGTTCAAGACATACTAGCCTCTGTTGAACATCTGAGTATTGGTACAAATGAAGAGTTTGAGCCAACCAATGATGATGAATACCTTTCCATTGATGCCCCTAACTTCATCCTTACCAATATCGTATCCCGTGAGAAGCCACACCTCAAATCGATTCACATTCACGGAATAGCCCGAACCGTTATTGATGCTGTAATAACAATAGGAGCGTTTCTATGTGGAGTAGAAGACTGCCCTGTAACAGGTATCAATAATCGCTATACTTTTGAAGGGGATGAATATTCCCTAGTACCACCCAGTAAGCCTTACTACATTGAAGAGCTTTACATCAGTGCTGGAAGTGGTAAAAAAAAGTATACAGTCCAGTATCTGTTGGCATACCATGCTGCTATAGTCTCGAACACAGTGAAAAATATATTATGTCATCAGAGAAAATCGTTGAAATGCTTATCCTTAAAAGGTTTAGGGTTTACCTATGATGAAATGGATACTTCGAATCTATTTTTTTACGAATCATCATGCTTTAACAAAACAAGCGTTAAAATCGTTAATTGTGATGAATATCGTTCTTTGCTTAATACAACACTCGTTGATTTCGTACAGTTACCTCAGTTTGTGTCTCTTGAACTAGGTGACTCACCAGACACTGAATGTTATCCTCTTATATTGGCCTTTATGACCACACCCACCTCACATGAGCAGAAGCTAGTTATTTCACTCAGTCCCGACAGCAAACCAACTATATCAGATTGGTGTGAACAATACCCTATACCCACAGCATTACCACACTCTAATATCCAGTTTAAATCACTCGTTCTAAAGGGTAAACATTCACCGCTTCTTGATCAGCTTTTTAGTTTTCCTGATCTATCATTGAATTCTCTTCACTTATCTACAGTCCATCTCATGGGTAAACTTCCGAGTAAAGTGAACATTGGTACTATTCGTCTGTTAATTGAATCCGAACAATTGGATACTGCAAAGCTTGACGTATTCATTAGCCAAAATATTTCTTTAACCTCACTTAAATTAGAACGAAACTTCAAAACACCTTTTCGATCATTTTTTGAAAGTGTGAACGAGTGTTTGCTTCGTATTTTATTGAAAAAAGGCACACTAGATTCTATTCACCTCAAGAAAGTCGACTTGTCAAACTGCATTTTCTATTGTACGCCACCATCTTTTGCTGGTAGTGATGAAGAAGGGTACGATTTCACCAAATGGATGCCATCACAAGCAAAAGAAGGTAAAATGGATCTTGCTACCTGGTTTACCTCATTCTCTCATCAGTCTACAGATACTCCAGTCGAAATGACCAAGAACGAATTTGTTCTTTTTCTTTGTCTAGTTCAGAAGTTGAATTCGTCCGTTACCATCACTTCTAGTAGTCGAAATGTCCCCGTAGTCGAAGCTAAACATTTAGAATTCCTAATTTCAACCTTAGAAAACATATTTGAGAAAACGAATGCCAAAATTCGTGAAATGACTTTAGTGGATAACCAGCTCAAAGAATGTGAAGCATCATTCAAAAGGATTGCATCATCTGTTATAATTTCTAATGTAAAAGTCGATTAATTTTGTAATTAAGGAGTATTTTTAAGGCATTATTGCTTGATTCACTTTATTTACATGTTTTATTATTTTGCTTAATTTTCGACCCCTGTTTTTGCATTATTTTTTGTCGTTCATAATTTTCTTTTCCTCAATAAGAGGGTGTGACATACATTTAGGTGTGGATATCGTTCGATTTATACTTGTCGTTGACTCAGTCTGCTTTTAACTGACAAATTCCAGCATAATTATAATGAGCCACTCCCATCATTTCAGGTACTCCTAGATCCTGTTGGTGAATAATGGGTGGGGCATGTCTGGCATATAGCATGGTATAAACTAAAATAACAAAACAGGTGAAAGAATAAATGCATTCTAATTTCTCTTTATAGGACTGAAATAAAACACGACAATGATGCAAAGTTGTGCATGTTCTTTTCCTTCAATGCTATTGTTTTTTAATGACTGTATCCATATTGTGTGTACATTATGTTAGTGTACTCTCTTAACATTCAGCAAGTAGCTTACAGAACGATTCATACACATCAGATGGTTCCTCAACCTCAGGCAGCACAAGTGTCCTTTGCTAGTAGTGATGAACAAGGGTATGATTTTTCCAAATGGACACCATCAGAGCAAGAAGTCATTCTTGGTACCTGGTTCACCTCATTCCCTGACGGATCTGATAATATTCCTTCTGAAGTTCATGATAAGGATATCTTCTTGTTCCTGTGTTTAGTTCAGAAGCTCAATGCTACGTTGACTATGGCATCACGATATTATGGCTTCTCTGAACCTGAGCCGCTCCTTGACTGTAACCTGATTCCATCTTTGGAGAAAGCATTCAGGAAATCAAATGTCAAGATTTGTAAAATAGTCACAAAAGGTGGCGTCCAGAGATTCAAAGAGTTGTTCATGCGGATAGCATCAACAGTTGAAACTGCTGAAAATTAATCATTATGATACTTTATGTTGGATTGAAATTGTGTTATTCATAATTTTTATCGTTGAAATTTTAAGTTTCCTATGGAAGAAGGTATTGTAGTCTATGTTATGTATTTTAGCCGTTACACTGTATACATTTTATCATTTTATGTATGTGCTAATAGAAGAAAAAAAATTTTTAAAAATTGAAATGGATAAAATTCGAGGTGGATGTACATTGTACACATAAATAGCAGTAATTGTTTAAATAACAGAGATGGCCGGGCGTTGACCTACTGTATAGAGGGATATTTCTGGTGGGTATTAATTTTTGCTGTTTCTGTGGGGTCTTAAAGCACAAAATTTAATTATGTTGCACACATAATTAAATAGGGGCAAAGAGTAAGAATAGCAGCAAAGCTCATATGTATTCACTAAAAACGCAAAATTTTTTACCCACAAAAATTTCACTCTAGCTATGCTATTTGGTGTGAGTCATGTGATTCCCACATGCAATCTCCCAACAGCCCCCTAGCCCTCGGTCCCCCCTCCCTCCTACCAAGAGTACTCAAAATCTATGCTAAAAAAGGATGCTAGTCTCCGGCCATCGACATTCAAGTTAAGCCTGACAGGGTTGGTTCAAACACTATGTTCTCCCTTCAGGACATGATCTATGCATTGAGACATTCCCATCCTACTAAGACAGTAAATGAAGGTATCGAAGGTATACATGGTGGGCCAGCCCCACCCACAATAATTAGACCAGCATACACCCCACCCATAGCATGATGCATAGACAGTGGCACACGTGACACGACTGACACGTCACACGTGGTGTGTTGAAAGTCTAAAATGTAAAATGGCTACTAGATCTACTACCTCCTCGGCGAGCTCCTCGGTCGAATCGACTCATTCGATAGACACTGTGCTCTCCCTTCAGGATATGTGCAAACTCAAGCTAATATTCCACATCGAGTTATTTCCTACTGAGTTACTCGCTCGCTT